>JAQGAU010003980.1:0-12297 GCA_034698045.1 Paramacrobiotus richtersi
AGTGGCTCCAACGTAGGTGTCACACATCGTATCACGAACCGTGACATCCCAGACCAGCGGTAGGCCACGAAACCATTCATTCGCGTTGCACCATCGGGACGCTTTCCATCTTCGCGTACAACACCGGCTGGCTCCGGATATGCTTCAAAGCAGCCTCTCTGGCGCGCAGAGCGTTTCTCATGGATAAGGGATACGTAATGTATACAAACTTGACTTGTACAGACATCTTAAAATGAATTTTAAAGTTTTTGAAATTTGTTTTATAATTCCAGAAATATGCATCCAGCCTGAATGTTTTTCAGAACAGTTGTCATATATATATGCATTTGCGAGAGAAGTTTCAAGAAGTTTGAATGAAACGCTGAGTTACTTTTGAAGAAATTGTGCATAAACTATTCGTGCTTATTGGGCAAACAATCGGACGTTGCGCGCAGCCACGATTTCTGGGCCTTGTGCATCGATGTTCAGATCATGTTCTGGCCATTATAAATCATAACTCAGGCTATTCAATGTTTGCAGGTGCGCATGTATTGTGGTTACACCGATGATTACGACAATACGCAGAATCCCCCTTTAATGCGCTACTTGAAGTACAGGTATTTGCATGCATAATCCCGCCGTTTGCTAACGTGCAAATGGTTGGCACACCACTGCTATGATTAACGACAATCGACTACAACCGCACAGAACCAAAAGTAGCCGAAAGAAACCACAACCACGGTGGACCCCCGCTGGCCGCAAAGGTAATGGGAAACCACTAGCACAGTCGACCACAACCACGTCGTGGTGGCAATGCATTCCTTACTCTCCAAGAGGGTGTGGAAATATTGCCGATGTGCTTGCTCGGTGATCTTCTATTCTGCTTGATTGGTAACGACAGTAAGAGAAAGCACTTCATATACTGTTTCATTGCGACGTTAAGATGCGCCGCACATAAACTGTAAATTGTAGTTTGCCGTCTGTTTCTCGTACTAATCGAGTTGGCGATGCGGGTTGTTTCTTTGATATTTGACATGTTAACCTGTAGTGTCTCGTTGTGTGTCTATGCACTTGTTGATTGTATCGGCGGCTTTTGCCCAATAAACACTTAATTGTTGTTTGTGCGCATTGCCAGTCCGATCGGGTAACGGTCATCTGACGGCCAAGGCATCGTAGCCAGGGCCAGTGTTAATGCCGGATTTGTTGGATGCGGAACTTGTCGTTGAGGATACAGTGCTCTGCCGAAATTAAGCGGATGGTGAGCGATGTTGCGCAGTAAGCCCGCGTCTACCGTGTTCGTAGATAAAATCAATTTTGAGGTGGCAAATCTTGATGAGGTGCGCTGTGATTGCTAGAAGTCTTTCATTGCACTATTTGCTAACAAGACTGTTTTCTTTACTTTCACTTTTTTATTGATGGTAGTGTCTATTACAATCAGGGAAGGCCGTGTATTTGTATTTATTCGTTACCAGACAAACCCCGATGTGGGACATACCAAGTCTGATAGCCCCCGAGCATTCCAGTGTGTATAAACAGTGTAGAAAACAGCTAGTCATGCTAAACATGCAATAAACCGGCGGAAAAGTGTACGAAAACCAGTAAAAATGTCATAATCAATATAATGGCGTTATGAAGGAAGGCAAAACTGTTAAGGCGTATTCCGTAAATTATGTCAGCATTAAAATTGTTCGCAAGATGCCAAATTTTGGTTCTGAAAAGACGATGCTTTTATAACATTTAGCTGCAGCCGGTTTGGAAATTGCGCATTAAATGCGCTGTGCAATTGTTAATATCACATGTGTTTCGCGGAATAAAATGCGCAGTAACAACCTCGTGAGCACTGAGGCTTTCAGAAAGTCGGCTGGCAATGTCATCACGTGGGCACGTCGTAAATGCAACCATCAGTACTATTTCATCGTCGCCCGTCGACCAGAACGTCTGCATAGAATTTGTGTTCCCGAAGCCGACAAATCGCTCCTCTGTCATATGCTCGTTTAGAGCGGCCATAACGCCTTCACGCGAGTTGGCGTATCCGCGGCGCTGGAAATATCCGCCACGTTGTAACACAATGTGATCCAGACCCATGCCGTCGTTTCCCTCCCGAATCACGAAGGGACCACTCTGAACCATACGATAGTTAATATTCTCGCCTGAGAAGTTTCCGCGCTGGATATCTGGTCCGTTCAGCCAATCAAAGCTGCCCACTGCCATCATCGCATTGATTTGCCGCATCGTTACCTCACCGCCGCGCATGTCTCCTGTACAAGGAAGAAACGGAGTGCAGGAAAGCGACGAAACTATTACATATATTTACCTATACTAGCGTTGCCTCTTGCTCTGGCATTGGCCCCGTTTCGTTGAAGCAAAAGGTTAAATGCTCTTTGTTGGTCCATACTTAAGAAATCCCGTACAAAATCGTATCTATCGTTCTGAATCTGTCAAAAACAGGAGGTAGTAAAGAGCGCATGGAACACTTTCAATGCTCGCAAGTAATTATTCAATACCTGCCGAATCATGCCGCTGGCAGTCCTGACATCGACAAGTGCATTGGCAAAAAACAAAGCGCTCGCTGCCAGCTGATAAAGCTCCAATTCACCAATCTCTTCACCCTAGACAATCAGTTGACTAGTATAATTATACACTAGGTTAATCGATGTACTGCAAGCACTGCAGATACAGGTACGGTACCTTGTCCATCCTGTAAAGAATGGAAGCGCACGTGGCTGTCATGCACAAGCCCTGGAATCCTAAATTGCCAATGACGAAGGCAGTAGCCGCCCAGCGCATGTTCTGCCCGACATGGAGGCCCCTAGAAGCCATCAAGCTGACCGTCTTGCTGCAGACAGCGCTACCCAAAGAAAAGTAGACACCGGTCAGGTTCAGCCAACAAAAGAACACCTCAGTGTCTTTAAAGGGATTAATCGACTGCAAATGGCGAGCGCGGTCTGCCAGTTTGTAGGCGCTCCGTCCAGCACCCCACAGGCCGACACACAGGCTGGCTACAACACAGCAACTGATAAAGGACTGCATTCTCTAACGCTAGCTCCGACTTAATTAACTGACTACCGCACACTTGTCAACCACTGCCGAATGCCCGCACTGATCAGACTGCCATCGCTTCACACAGATCGCTATGTTAACATGGATGTATATATGTTAATCAACGCATTATATTTACTGCGAATATCCACAACTGCGAAACGTTTCTACTGGTTTAAAACAAACAAAAAAATTGTGTTACAATCAGAAGATTTAACAGTACTGTAGTTAGCGATCTATGTCACATACTATTCCCAATGCAAAGTCTTCAGTACTTTACTTGTCGGCAGCCGTTTCTGGAGCTCAGTGCTCATACTGATGCAGCTTTGCACCTATTCTTCATATGACCCATAGGAAGAAGAATATAGTGGCAGGCACTTGATCCAGGTGCAAAACGTCAACAGTATGAGCACCGGACGCAACATCTTGTTGGTACAATCTGACGTGCATGCATTTCGTCGGTTTAGGGTATAGGTAGAAGATTAAACAATAAACGAGAACTCACATAGCGCCAACCCTCCAGCAACAACAGGAGCAAGTGGTGGGAAAAAAATGGCAGCAACAGCAACAGTCGTAGTGACAGTACCGATTCCTGCTACTGTCAAATCGGCCGCATGGATGAAACGTCTGGAACTGCTATGGGCGGCAGATGCCGTGAAGTCAAGCTGGCAGTCGCCGTTGGCATCCAGCTCGTACCAGCCACCAGGCGGTGAGCACATGTAGCACGCGGGCAGCATATTATTCGTCATGAAATCAGACCAGCCGCTGTAGGTGCGGCCACTTGGTTCAATGTAGTAACGGACGTCAGCTCCAGCGACACAAATAAGAGGCAGCTGAAATTACAGGCACAGCCCCTAAGACTTACAGTCTCTCCACACGCATACTGCAAAGACATAACACTGCAGCACTAAACGAATGAAGTTAAACATACCATATTTTCACCGGCTTTCGACCAGAAACTGACAAAGATAAATGTGATCCAGACATGCTTTTCTGTCGGATGTTCGCTAAGTCCCGTGGCCAGAGCCCGGAGCACCTGTATGCGCTCCTCCTGCTCTTTTGTATAACCGATAGCACTTGTGCAGCACCTTTCCGGATCGAGCGTCGGTGACCCAAATAAAGCAAATCCAATTTTACGGGCCAAATTCGTCCAGTCTCCCTGTAATGGTCGCCGCTTAGTATTACAGCTTCCCGTGCACTGAAAGCGGACAATTTGCCCGTTGGGCTCCGTGCAGAGTAAGCAGAGAAGAGCCTCTTATTCATGACAAGTTACCTCCTTCATCGGGTCTAGCTTGTCCCAGCCGCGATTCCCAACATCACGGGCTCGTTGATTCTGAACGATCGTTGAAATGGCCTTCCAGACTCGATATGTATTATGTTGCGTCACTGAAAACACCAGATATAAACAAACATTGGAAGCGACTCCTCTGAATTAGATGTTAACCTGATGGATCGATCTTTCTCATTTCATGCAGCCTGGTGTGATTCCTGCATCGTGACAAATTTGGAACGTAGGAAGAATGTCCCGTAATGTAGCATCGTTCGCACAAGTCGTAGCTGGGGCAAGTCCTACATCTATAGTTTATCCCGGTAAAGTTCTCCGAGAAGCAGCCGTCACAAAATCCGGAATGATGCGGCAGAGCCTCTATAAAGTGATCGTGCGTGGTATCAAATCACTGCATTTCTGACATGGTTAAAGTATCGTTAAACAAATAATAACAAGAGGAAAAGGACAATTATCCAGATCTGCTCATCTGCTGCGCCATGTTTAAAAAAGTGTCCAGAAATAAAGCATTGCACGTACTTCTCTCCAGTGGCGTATGAATAGCTTGCATTATATGATTGGTTTGGTGGCCCTTCTCATTCCGGCCATAATACCAGATTTCGTAACATCTCGCGCACAGATCATATTGGTAGCAGTGAATGCAGTGATACCGAACGCCTCGATACTTAGTTGCTCCACAAGCGTCGCAAGGCGCGTTATGAAAGGGATGGAAATCTTAAATGACAATCGATGTTGCATATAAGACCAAGTTGCTCTGGTACTAAGCTTGTGGGTTATTGGGATTAGGGGATTCGGAGCTTACCGTCATCGTCGTCGTTGAATGACAGTTGCATATGATGGCTACTTTTATGCAGACTCCCCTCTCCGTATCTGCGGCTGGAGTAGCACCTTGAACACAGGTCACACTGGGAACAACTTATACAGTGTCGCCGAGGGCCAGTGATAGAAAGCCCACAACCGTTGCACTTTTCCTTATGGATGCCCATGACTTTACACAAAGTTTGTATCGAACAGTACAACTCGTAGACCTGTAAATTAAGAGTGGGTCAGTTTCCCGCACATCAAGTCAATGACTATACAGCCCGTACTTAAAGTAGTGAAAAGGCGCTGAAATATGCGCTGAAGTAACTGTCTCATCTGATACGAGAAAGTGCGCCATACACCAAGTGAATGCTCAGGATAGCATTTTGCAGTTTTAAAAGTTTTAAAGTTTTAAAAGTTTTAAAAGACCAACAATGAGTAGACTCGTTGTTAACACTCACTAAGACGACACTAGTCGGTAATTATGAAAAAATAGGCGAAACTACTAGTAAAAGTCAATATCTGGGTAGTCACTGCTCAAATCATCGCATAATGTAACTATATTCGTACATGAACGGCGCCATTTGAAAGTTATGTTCGAAATCTCCGATATCCAGCGTTCTTCCTTTGTACATGCCTAAACTAACTATGACGATGCGCTAATAGTATAGAAATAACTGTTGTAAATAAATGTTTATTGTATTAATGTTGTACGTACAATTAATACGTTGCCAGTTAATCCTACATACTTGCGATCTGACGGAAAAGTACCAGTCATTCAACAAATAATACAAATACGACCTCGCTCGGCGAAAAAATGACCCTTGCGTCCTTAACTATTCAGACAAGCTGAGACAGCCACAGGTACCATTGTTTTATGCGGTGCAAACGAACGTTAACGCACTTCCCTCTTCAGGGCCATCTTCCTGCTTCCATGGCAAATGTTGCCTGCAAATCCTCCACAGCAACCTTCTGATGCTTTTAATGGATTACATATCCACGTACAATATTGACGGTCACATACGTACAAGGCGCAAGCTGCTCAAGCAACCCTCCATCCGGTTAACATAATTATTTCATTAATCATCGTGCGACAGGGTCTATATCTGTCTTACAGGCAGATCCTTTGACAGCCCTTCCCGCTTCAGCGTCTTTTAGAGTCTAAAGTCTAAACCAGCTCCAACACACGTTTGAAAATTTTAGCATTACTCATCAAACATTCAGTCAGCTACAGCGCCGCACCGCATCATCGAAATGAGATCATCACTGAGATCATCGAAATCGAACGATCTCTGTTTAAGCGATTATTGGCTGTTTTTGATCATACGGGCCACGAGAATTTCTACAGCAAATAACTAGGATATCAGCAGAACCACAACACGGTAGCTGCGGGTAGCACGAGTTTCATGCAGGATGCAGCACTCTGTACTTTTACGGTTTTATTTTCAAAACAAACAAAAAACAACAACAACAAAAAACTGTTGTGATTGAGCAGACAGCAGATCTTCAGCCTGGCGAAAAACAGACAGCAACTTTCTAGTCTATATAGGAATATCTGTACACTGCTGTACAGGGTACAGCAAAAAAATAAACCATAAATTACTGTGCTGACAACTTCATAAGATAACTTTATCACATACAGGACCGTCTCCATATCGTGTTAAACCGTAACGGCAGGCAAAAAAATGCTAAACAACATCAGCCCGACGTTTCCGCTATATTTTGCTCTGATTACATATTTTTGATAACAAGAATCACAGTTACATACTAATAAATCGAGCAATTGTTGTGCATTTTTTTCATTTATACCTCGTTATTGGCAAAAGCCGCAACGGTACCAAAGCCAGCGCATCGATACTACTGTTCCCCGTTAAAATTCAAACATTGGAAAAACAACCATAATCACTACCAGACACCTTCGAACGTGCGGGTAAAGCACTCAAAACAGAAGCTGCATTTCCTTTATTTATGTGCATAGAACATTCATTTGTACATCTGGATTGCTATAGTTAGGACGATATATACATACTTACTTTGATCATTCTAGTTTTTCTATTAGCACTATTTCTTCTACTTTACGTTGCGTTATGTAGTTACAGAGTGATTAATAAAATGTAAACCCTAGGGGCCGGTATCAGTCTCGGTAATGCAGATCGCGCAGAAAAGGTTACGCGGCCTGCCTAACCTTAGCGTAGATATACATACCGATATCTAAAGTGTTCTGTTCTAATTCACTATGGCCTAACCAACTTATCACATACATTAGTACTACTTGTCTGTTTTACAGAATTAAATTTCAGGGTGACTTACGATTTTGCAGGCGGTAGATGGTATTCCGTACACGAAATGAAAGGAAAAATCGTTGCACCGCAAACAAGCAATTGTATTCTTCCTTTGCATGCAGGCTGTTCAGACGTCCGAACAATCTCGTACATACCACAAGGATCGATCGGTTCGGACTTCATATATGTATATATCACATGCAAACGTGGGTTCCAAAAATCGTGCTTCTTTCAGGTCTCACTGGAGTGAACATTTAAACATTCACGGTTGCTGTATGAGCGGCGAACAACATACTGTACTTTCAAACGTACTTGAACTTTGTGCCGAATGATCTCAATCGATATTTAGCAAATAGGCGATTCAGCTATGAGAAGCTGCTGACAACGATAACACCGGCAACGCGAGATACCAACACACGTACCAGCAGACAGTGGTCTGGTTCCTTGCCCTTGAGTACTAAATTTATTTTGACACTACTTAATCGATGCTACCGATAGTATGCAATGAGCTCGCAGTTATGTAGTACAAATTCATGAAGAGCAAAATGCAAAGCCAACGCATAATACATAAAGCAAGGCGCAAAGTATGATGTTTTGATTGAACTGGGTGCGATGGCACGTACCGCGGTTCTCATGCAGGCGAT
This sequence comes from Paramacrobiotus richtersi, assembly GCA_034698045.1. Lineage (NCBI taxonomy): Eukaryota > Metazoa > Tardigrada > Eutardigrada > Parachela > Macrobiotidae > Paramacrobiotus > Paramacrobiotus richtersi. Next base: position 8,031 of record JAQGAU010003980.1, read on the forward strand.
CGCTTTGCGCGCAATACTCAGCCAATGGCAGACTTAACAATTCTGGTCGAGTGCAGCGGCGTCGATAAGAAGCCGGCATCAGTACTACGGGAGCCTATTCGCCCATTCACACCGCGCTGTTTTCGTTGCTTCGGCAGTCGGCACATCGAAGTACTGTGAAGTGTGAACCGTAACCTACAGGAAGTAGAAATATGCGCCACTACTGTATGTAAGGGCTTCGAACAGGTCTTTAGCCTTGCCAGCCAGCCAGAGCGTAATACATTACTGAGTGCTGAAATAAATCCGACGACTGTCATACAAAGTTATGTGATAGGTTTTGCGAGTGAGCTCGAGTGGGATTGGAGACGATCACCGATCGCATTCGAGTAACCCTCGCCGCACTTGGCGCAAATAAGTTCTCATGGATGTTCTATCGAGGTGAATTAAACAGCTTTTTGCTAGCTGCTGCGCACGTCAATGGAGCTTGTTGACCCAGTTCTTCCACCGTGCGGACGGAATTCGCCATGAATCAAACCGTCACACCCCCCATGCAGAGCGTTAAAGAAACAGTCAGCGGCCCGCTAGTGGAAAGCGACCGGGAAGCGATTTTGGCAGCCGTCGAAGATTTAACACGGAATATCCAGTAAGCGGCGCACTTCCTGCACACTCTGAGCAAAACCTACGTGGAGGTGTCTTCTCATCATATTCTTAGCCAGTTGGCGGGGATAACGAGGCTTTCGGTCCTACTGGCTGATCAGCGACAGCCCAAGATCGAGGAGCTCAGCACAAAGCAAGACAGCAGAAACTGCTATTTATGAGATGGCCAAAGCAAAACGCTTGGCTTACGGGAATCAAGTTGCTTTGCTCGCCGAAGCAACGTGCTGAAGATGGAACACAGATTAGGCTGCCGCGGCAGGTCACTCACCCCAAAAGATATTCTACCATCGTATTGATAAGGTTTCGTCCCAATCGATAACGTTTCATCGTTCGGCGCTTTTTGATAACCTTTCATAACAATCTCGTCTGCAAAAAGGTCGCTTGCCAATAAACTATCTCGTCTGCAACGATATGCTGCACATCAGCTCATCATTTTCTTGGATCAAGTTCATTACACCCAGTTAAGCTGCATTTCGGACTTCAGTATGGCGCTGCATTTTGTTTCAGAGTAAAATACAGTATACTATAAGCGTGGAAAACCCAAGCTACTGTACTAAATGTTACGAATATCTGGCCGATCACTCCTACTGCAAAGTATAAAGTGTTTGTACTGAAAAAAAACTGCAGATCGACAAATTTCAGAAAACGCGCTAGATGACCTGTCGAGTTATTTTCGACGATTCAAAACGGTTCCCTTCGAATTTTAACACTACGAGGACATCGCCCATATCTGCCCCACGGTTTTACTACGGCCCATATACGCTCCACCGTGCGTGTAGTCGTTTCCCCCCAATGTTTTGACATATAGAAAGCACCTTCGCAACTCCACGCTCCGTGCTCTGCTTTTTCCATTTTATTCGCACTACTGCCGTTGCGTCTGTTCTCCACCAAAATTCATGAATGATGGAGCAAATGAAAGAGTGAAATTCAAGGACTAATATGGTACCAAAGGAGCGTAACTTCGTTGTTTGCGAACAATATTACAAGCATGTCAAAACATCATCGGTCTTCAGTCACGCTGGATGAAAACCCATTCTGTCTCAAAAAACTCGTGGTGTTCTTCAGCAGCAAGAACCTTACGCTCCTTTGGCATCATAATAGTCCGTGAATTTTACTCTTTCATTTGCTCCATCATTTGTGTATTTTGGTGGAGAACAGACGCAACGGCAGTAGGGCGAATAAAGTGGAAAAAGCAGAGCACGGAGCGTGGAGTTGCGAAGGTGCTTTCTCTATGTCAAAGCATTGGGGGAAACGACTAGACGCACGGTGGAGCGTATATGGGCCGTAGTAAAACCGTGGGGCAGATATGGGCGATGTCCTCGTACATATTTTTAATTAATAATCCGAGAGTGCTGCCGACAGTTGTTAAGGTACTAGAAAACTTTAACAACAGCTTACCTTTTTGTTCAACATTTTCCAAACGCGGCACTCGGATGTATCGGCATAAATATTTATTCTTTAAATGTTACACCGGCTTTCGCTAAGGACACACGATAACTACGTAAACGATAATCTGGGCACAGGAATTCAGTACAGTTAATTAGTTGCTATGCAGGTAACGGCTTTGCGAATTATCCGTAACTCTCCTGATGACCAGAGGTCACATACACTGCAGTTTATCTCGTAGCGCTCGTCTTGAGGACACTTCTTTCTACGGTAGCCAAGCCCCGAAAGCATGCTATAAACGATGCAGTGCGGACAGCGCGCCAGCCAAAGTAGGCGGCAAAACTAGTAATCAATACAACAGAAATGCGACTGGAACAACACTACGATTTAGAAGGCAGAATGAAATAATATAACACCAAGCCAGAACGGTGACCACGATTTCTGGTGCTTCCACGGAGCGACACGCTCAGCGGTATGGTCGGTGATGACGCGGTCCAGTGGTACAAACGCTTGTCGTGTACAGAACGACAATGTGCAGTTTCGGCCGTTCCTGTGATTTGTTGGACGCCTGGTGAGTGGTGAGGTGCAATACGAGGTGTATGACGTTTAGTCTTGGATTGTACGGATAACTTTACACAGCGGTTGCGTTGGTACATGCTTCACAGGCTGTGGTATATCCTGCGGTATTTGCATTGAGTTATACCTCGCTGCGGGAGTTATTGTTGGTGAAATGAATCGTTGAGCAATCAGCGATAGTTAACTTTCAAGTATAACTTGACCTATTTCGCCGTACCACTGACCTGCCAGATGGATAACCGGACCAGAGAGAAAGATCCTGTTTCTAACTCAACGGCATTCTGATCATTTCTATTAGCATTACGACTGACTAATATACGACATTTCATTACCGTTTTGCACTTCTCCAAGCTGCCACGTTGCTCACCAGCGTGTAAACTTAGACTTAAACTTTTTCTCGAAAACCTACGTGACCTTTAAAAAATATTGCACCCGCTATATTTTTCATCTTCTGCGACGATGCCAGATACCAGGAGCAAGAAATCCACCAATGTGTCAAGCGACCCACCACGCAGGGGAAGACCACCGAAAACCGCCAGCGAGTCCGACCCCCCAGGACCCACAACACTGACTGCCAACAACGCAAAGGGAAAAAAGCCCTCTACAACCCGCGCACAGCCACATCCCGAAATTCAAGTGGTCGATCAGCCCGAGCCGTCCATCCGGTCCATGGTGGAACAACAACAGCGGCAGATCGAAATCCTTACGGAACTCGTGACCCAGCGTCCCGTCATCCCACCAACGACCCAGCCAGTCTCGGGAGGACCAGGTGGGCCGCTCTGTGTTGAACTTCATCCAGATAATCGCCGTAGCGTACGGGAAAAACGCCGCCACAGCTCCCCCGAAAAGCAGCACAAACGAGGTAAGCATCGATCCTCTTCCTCCTCTAGTTCGAGCTCAGGTTCCTCTCCCGACCGCCGCCCCGTACACGAACGACTGGGCCCCTCACGCTCGGTCTTCGACCGACCTGGAGGACCAGCACGAGACACCGCTCAGGACCCCGGACAACAAACCAACTACCTCCCCGTCGTGCCTCGTAAAACGGAGAAACGTTTGTCAGATCCGAGCAAGTACGTGGACTTCGACCTTCTGCTGCCAAAGAACCGGGTGGAGAAGCCAAAGTATGGATCATCCAAGCTGGTATTCAAAGGATCGAACGTCTTGCTGAAACCCAATGACGCCCACCAGACCGTCGACTCCTTCCCCGCCTGGATACGAGCCTTCTCCGTCTTCATGGCATATCGCACGCACATACTGCCGGAAATCGCGGGACCTCTGGCGAAATACCAGGACCTCATCGCCTCGTACGCTGAACAAGGAATTCCAACCACACACTGGTTAGACTACGACCGACAGTTCCGCACGTTCATGCAAATGCATCCGTACACCTTCGATCTTTGGGCCCACGAGCATCGAGACACCTACGCCGACTGCATTCAGAACGCAACCCGCAGAGAGTTTCCGGAGCAGGCCGAACATACCACCAACCATCGGCGCCTGGCAGCGGAGACCGACATCTGCAGAACCTGTGGACAACCGGGACACTTCGCGAACGACTGTCGTACTCCCAGAAAGGGTCATCCGGGACACGCGCAGCCCTTTCGGAAGCGCCCCGCCGCAGACGGGGAAATCTGCCGCAACTGGAACTTCGGCTCCTGCCGCGAGCCAT
>JAQGAU010003981.1:0-12296 GCA_034698045.1 Paramacrobiotus richtersi
TGCTCGCACTCGGGCGCCATGCGGAAGGGGTGCTCGGTGGGGCGCTGGAAGAAGCACATGTCCGGGTACAGGCGCCTACACAATACACAATACACAATAATAATACAAGCAACCACAACGCATCAACTAGCTGCAGATTGCTTTTCACTCATATCCACTATAATTTCGATTGACAGTATACACGCATTACGCTCTTCCGATTGAACAGTCTTCTGTCTGTTCCAACGGTCTCTTTTCAGCTCAAAACCAACCTCAAACACCATTCTTCTCACTTTCGCAATCTCTGGTTCGATTAGCAATACAACATCGTTTAATCAGTCCTGCTGTTAAAACTTTCACTCAGGCGGTAACTTGTAACGATGAAAAGAAAAACTATCTGCAATTATTTTTTTTACTAAGTTTGTCAATAGTTTTTAGCATATCGTCGTCATCCAAAACTGACTCGAAATCGAAATACTTGTGATAATAATTCCGTATTAATTCACAAAATATAGCTGTTTCGCAATAAATATTAACAATTACAATTTAAACCCAAAGACAATCAAAAACAAATTCCAGCAAAATCATGATGTACACTTTAAAAATAGTACCATTCAAAAATAGTACAAATTTCCTTACATGGCAGAAAATAAAACCTACCAGCATGGCAGAAAACTATTACAGTTACTAATACTGGAAATTACTGTATCGTTATCATCACATCGTAAAAATTAAAAAAATCCAAAAACGGAAAAAACTACGGAAACAAGTGGAGGAAAATAAAGCGACGTAGTGTATATTCTGTACCTGGCGTCTTTATCAATCTGCATGAGGACCTCGTTATCCTTGAAATACGCACTCCAGTTACTCTGCGGATTGGGATTCAACGGCTACAAAGAATCTCCCATCAACACCCCGTCAATCCCCATGTTGAAAAACGCAAAATTACATGATCGTCGCAAGTGATATCCTGTCGACCGTCGCTGGGGATTTCGTGCTCGCCAGGATAGATGATCATCTCCTGCACCCATTGCGCGTACAGTTTCCTGCCACAAATAACAACAAATTGCCAGACTGTTTCACATTTTCACACTTGCGTGATCCAACCTCTGCCGATTCAACGTCGATTCCCATTCCGCACGCTTCAGTGGGAGATAATTCAGCAAAATCTAGAAAGACCACCTGATCGTTAATCTAAACCGATCCTACTAGGTTGATACTCTGTTCAGATAACACAAAGCGCCGTTCAAAGTACAGGGTCAATGATCTCTTACTTTCCAGCATTTTGGTCGCAGGCCAGATTCATCGGGAACGCCTTCAAAAACCACAACAACTCTCAATCATATCGCCAAACAGATCGAAGAAACGGGAAACAATGCGAAACTGGATGACAGTCAAGTGGAAGATGACAAATACCCTGAAAGCATGCTGCGCGTAACTCCTCGTAGTTAATCCGTTCCTCGCTGAGCAGACGTTCCAGGTCTTCCTTCCACGAACGGTGCGCCATTTCATTAACGATAATACAAGGATAACATCAATTAAAGACAACAAAATTAACAGCTACAACATCCTGCAAAAGGGAGACAAAAGAGTCGCCAAATAAACACTGATCTCCAACATAAATTAAAATGCACAACAAATCTTAACCATCAATTAACCATCAATTCTGCCAGTCAGCTGTGCCAGCAGTAGAGAAGGCGCAAAGTCAGGAAATCCCTGTGTCATTCAATACAGTTAAACTTCACAGCAACGACCGGAAGTGATTCCCTGTATACAGCTGTCGACAGTTTTACTGTGAATGTATCCAGTCAGCAAAATCAAACTGTTGCTCTGACACTTTCGGAGAAAGAGAACCACCGCTTTCACGCAACAGAAATACTAGCGTAAAACATTTCACTATTCAGAAATATGCCGCAGATAATCGGACAACAAGCCCAGTTCCGCTCGACGTACAAAAGCAACAAACAAAGAACGCTGTAAATCCACATCCACATTTCCGGTCGCCGACTGTTTTGCTATCAAATCCTTTATTTCTTGCACATTTGTCCGCTCTTCGGACAAATTTCGCGGATATTCCTTCAGCTTCTTTTGTAATATTCTGCAAAGAAAATCCAAAAATATATTGCAAATGTCGAACGAAACTTACAAACCGGCATTTTCACCGGTACAATAGCTTCGTGGCACACAGAATCGAAGCTCACCTAATAAAAATGCTTTTGGTAACGGCATCCAGCTTTGAGAGATTTTCTGCAAATACAGAAGAGTATCAGACAAAGAATGCGAAAAACGCACCTTTAGAAAAAAACTGGTTGTAAAGTGAATCGTGAAAGCAAGAAATAATTGATAAAATAAATCAATATGTAGAAGATTCTTGTAACATTGATATCCAGCAGAAGAAGCTGGCATAGGTAAAATACTGACCTAAACGATACTGCTCTTTAATGTAATCCGGCTCCTCCTCTTCGCCGTCGCCGGCGGCTTCCATGGCCGAGAAGGTTTCGCAGTCCAAGTTCAAGACCTCCAAAATGCGACTGACTTCCATGTCAGTCAGCACTTCATTCCTCCCGAGCACAAGAGGAAATTTCTCGCCCACCAATTCCTACCAATTACGAAACAAAATTACAGATAGCCCAAAAAAAATACCAATATATAATCATTACAGACCAAAATGACAAAGAATGAGAAGAATGAAATAAACAAAAATTAATGAACCAATTTATTTGTCTAGTGTCAGAGTGTTGCAGAGCCTTTGAAAGCCCCAGTGAAATGTACCTCTTTGGCCAGATAATTCCAGCGCTTGTCCAGTTCCGCTCTAGTCAAGGGAATGGGCAAGGAATGCTGATCAATCATCTCCGCCAATGTGTCGTGCAGCAAGGCGGAGGAGAGGAAGACTTCTTCGAAAGGATTCTCCTCGTCGTCCTCAGCGTACCCGTACAAGTACAGCAATTCCGACGAGGAAATCTCTCCATAAGTGTTAAAAATCTCCTCACCCTACAGTAAGCAACATCCATTTATATAATTCATTCTCCGGACAAATCAGAAAAATTGGCCTTTTCTATAAGTTCGCACTGTGTATCAAGGAAAGTACGAAAATCAAAAGCAAAATTAATCATCAATATAGATATTATAATGATACAAAAAAGATATACAAAACAAAATAAAAATTACATGCGTGCGAAAAGAAGCAAAAATAAAGTGAACGAGGAAAATATTTGGGAAAAAGTATGGAGTGACCTTGTTGATTGGTTTGACCGCCACCATCCGCAGCCACTCGCCCTCGTCATCCCAGTGCAGTTTGGCGTTGTTGCGGCGGACGCTGGCGTTGAGCAAGTCGGCGATGGGCACCATGATGGGCACCTCCGCCAAGGCGTTGCCCACGACGGTGGCCTCGCGCTGCGACTCGTCCTCCGATTCAGAGTTCTCCTTGTCCAGCGTGCTCACGCCCTCGTCACCCTCCGGACGGGCGAAACTGTAGGCCATGATGAAACCCGACACTTTCATCACCGTCTCCAACAGACCGGCCAACTCGCTGCAACAAACCCAACAACAAAACTCGTCATTCAACCACGACGCACAACTGTCCACAATTTCCCAGGAGAATTTATCAAGAGCAATCACAATTAAGCAACGAATGAACATGACGAAACAGATGAAAAAATGACCAAGATTAGTATGCTTGCCAAGGAAGCATGAAAGGCTGTTGTACCTGTCTGCGACGGGACGAAATCTACGCATGAGCGGCACAATGGACTTGTCAACGTCGCTTTCCATCTTTTTCCGGTCCTCCTCGATTCGGCGTGTTACACCCGAATTTCCCAACAAACGCTCCTGTGTCGACCTAATTCAAATACAATGCAACTGTTACCGGAATATTGTCATTTTAACCCACCTAAAATAACAACACAAAAACAGGCTAAAATAACACTTATAGTCAGAACTTAGAATAAGAAAAAGTGAAAAAACGAACCAAACTACAAGAAAGCATCAAGGAAAGCAAGAAAAACAGACAAGCAAAAATGGTCAAGAAATCCTGGAAATATTGCAGAAAAATAGCGAAATATTCCATTGAATATTCTTGTCAAAGGGGAAAAAATTATCAGCGAATGTACAGTACCGGTCCCAGAAGAAAGGAAGATCCAAGGTGGATTGTTGGAGGAACAAGTGCAAGTAGGGATACCAAAAGGATTCCCTGGGCGGCTTGGACGATTCCATCAGAATCGAGACGATCGTCGGCGTCCAACGACTGTCCACGGCCAGCTTCTCCATTTCTACAAACAATCGACACTTGGCGAATCGCACAAAAAAAGACAGCTACAGTAATTAAAGTTGACTAAATGATCAACAATAAGATATCACATTCAAGCTTTTAACATTTTAATTAAATCAATCAATTAATCTTGATTAAAAAGTGTAATAAATGATGTACAGCTGTCAGCTGGTACCTGAGCGCAAGGAAAGCAGCGCCGGAATGTTCTCCCACTGCAATGTTTTCTGGCGCGGAACCCTGAAGAGCTCCTCGCCGTCCGCGATCTCTTCGCGCGCGCTCATTCCATAGCGCGCACACGAACCAATCCTTCCCATGTAGACCTGCCACAAATATTAACCCTTTTATAACATCGCTTCCCCCGCTTGTGTGAACGGCCTGGCCTACATACTTTGGAGCTGATGGAGCAGGGCCCCGGCTCGCTCAAGCACCACTCCACAAACTCCCGCAACTCCCCGTCGTCTGCATCGATGTGCACATTTCCCACTGTGGCGCAGTGCCCGTTGTCCAGGGATGAAGGGGATTCGTGGTGTGTCTGCAGAAAGCCCCTAGCTCAACTTTTTCGCTTTGCCACTTCATATTCACAACTCACGACAACTGAAATTCTGAATAGATCGCGGAAACCAAGCTGGTTACCTTAAGACGCTTAACGCTACCGTCATTATCCATCGACATGTTCCAGGTTTTCGATCAGCTACACTACGAGTATTGCATATCCATGAAAACTGGCAAAAGTCACACAACACGAATCAGGAACTTCACCATCAGACTACAAGTGCCTGTTGCTTGTGAGTTATTTCCGTCTAAGGCTCAAGCACGAAAAAAATCAGGGCGAATAACCCCTTTGATAACCTAACCACCTTCCCCCTCAGCCACAGCCTTCACCTCGGCAAAGCTGTAACCCGTCGCTTTCTCGTAGGCCTGCAGGCCAATGACAACAGTTTCTCAGTACGGGGGAGAGTATGTCCACTTTTTTGTTTCAGCGTTAAAGTTTCCAAATTATTATCCATTCCAAATTTGTGCTGATGCCAGTCTGATTGTAGCCACTGTCCCTTCACGTGCTAATTGGGACATGTTCTGCATTTTTGTCGTGTCTACAATTGGTTTCCGGGCGCGATCGAATATTGATATGCCAATAACTAACAATAAATGACGTCGACAGCAAGAAAGGTACAATATTCCCCAGTATCGCATTCTCGTATCCGCGATACTAATAACAACCTTTATAAAGACCAACGAAACTGACTAAACAAAGTACCGAAACAGACGACAACAAAACATTTATACGCCAGTCACAGAGTACAAATAAACAGCTAGACAACAAAAAAAGAGCCGCACGTAACAATATTATTCCTTTTCCACATATAATGACATATTAATATGCCCTGTATGACATGTATGCCTCCGATAATAGCGCAGAATCTATTATATTTCGATGACTCCAGATCAGTTGTTTGTTGTGTATCCATTTAGTTTTAGTTTAGTTTAGTTTATTCAAGAGCAGACAAACCCGTGGCACTCGTAGTCTGGTCGTTAACATGTATAGAAAAACAAGAAAAATGTAGAATTTAGTCAGAAAGAAGATTTTCACACTTGACACGAGACAGAAAAGTTTTAACCGTGCCACAATCCAAAACATTTTCACTACGTTTCATAATGTTGGTAAAGAGGTCTTTTATCCTCATCGCCAGGGTTGTCTTTCCAATGCTCCGTTTCGCTGTGACTTCAATTCGCTGTTTCCGGCGGAGTTCGTACCGTGTGTTGGTATCCTTGAATGGGATCAGCTGTTCCATGTAAGTCGGCACGTTGATGGTCTTCCGGTTCCAGATCTTGTACAGCCATACAGCATCCTTTTCCCGCCATCGATGGAATACTGGTGTCACACCCAGCTCTCGGTACAGTTCCGGTGTTACCCGTATACTGTAATCGGTGATGGCTCTAAGGGCTGCATCCTGGCGTTTCTTCAGCTTTTCCCGCTCTCCCAAAGACGCCGCCGACCAAACCGATGAACAGTAGTCCATGTATGGTTCGACTAAGGCGTGATAAAGGGTTGTACGCTGGGAAAGGCTGAGGCCGGACTGTGCTCGCTTTACTTTGGATATTCCGTAGTTGATATTTCGCTTGACTTTCTGAAACTGCTTCACCCATTTCAAATGCTGGTCCACTTCGATGCCCAAGTACGTAACGAATGCTAAGGAAAAAGCTGAATTGTTCAACAAAAAGTTTCAGTCTGTTCACTCAAACTGTGCGTCACACTGCAAGACTCGTGTTTTGGAGAGCCGTGTAACATCCGAGTCAGCTCACGTGTTTTCAGAAATCGACGTTACAGTGGCTCTCACTGAATTAAATCTGAACAGCAGTTCAGGCCCATTCAAGTTTTCGAACGCACTGATGAGAAAATGCCTGCCCGTTATGACGAAACCATTCTTTCTTATCGTTTCTGCTGCTGTAAACGAAGGTTGCTTTCCTGATCAGTGGAAATGTGCATTTGTAACTCCAATACCGAAACCAAAATTAAACGGTAGTGTACCATTGAACTCCCGTCCAGTGGCTTTGTTAAGTCCACCAGAAAAAGTTCTTGAAATTGTTTTCCGTGACTATCTGGACCAACACATCGAAAAGAATTTACTCTACAGCTCAAATCAGTTTGCGTACAGAAAGAAGCGGTCTACAGAGTTGCTTCTAACTCTCGTTGTGAATGAGTGCGAAGCCGCGATTTCTCAAGGTTATGAAATCGATGTCATCTTTTTTGATTGCTCGAAGGCCTTTGACAAGACAGACCATGAAGTGATTGTGAATGCACTAATTGATATGAACGTTGATGCCGCGGTAATAAGCGTCTTAAGCGATTACTTGCGCAACCGTACACAGTGTACTGCGGTGGAAGGTGTTATATCAAATTCTGTGCCCATTTCAAGCGGAGTACCTCAAGGGTCAATTCTAGGTCCACTGCTGTTCAATTGCGTTACGAATACTGCTCGCTTGTGTGTTTCTAGGGACACAAATATGAAAGTCTGGGCGGACGACTTCATGATGAGCCGAATTCTGAAGAATGGACTCACTGATTGCCGCGATTTCCAAGCGGATATCGACCGATTCGGTGAATGGTCCCGGAGCAAACGACTTTCTTTCAACCCCGGCAAATGTTGCCATCTGCGAGTGTCCAACAAACGCACGCACACGACGCTCGTACAGCCGTATGTGCTGTTCGGAACTCCTATCCCTACCGTCACGTCTTGCCGTTATCTTGGTGTAACAATCGATGCCAGACTGAACTGGAAAGAACACGTCGAATGTACAACCTGAAAGGTCAATAAGGTGACCCGCTACATAAATGCACTGTTGCCGCGAAGCCAGCAATCGGCCAAAATCTACCTGTTCAAAGCCCTTGCCCAACCAATCTTGGATTACTGCTGCACGGTATACACTCCAAAACTTGTAGGACCGTCGGAGGCAATGGAAAGATGTGTCAAGCGGTTCTTCAGAACAGTTACGAATCCGCGGTCTCGAGATCTTGTGGATAACTGGGGAAACTACAATGATCTGCTCGCACAGTCTGACATGGATTGGCAGTGGATTCGCCGGCTGAAATTGTCTTTAAAGTTCCTCTCAAACAGAAAGGTTTTTGTTAACCATATAACCGTGAGATGATAAATGACGCCAAACGTTGGACAAAAAGAGAAACGTGTGTGGTTTTAATTAAAACAGAAACACACACAGTGCAATCTTCGGTCTCGTTTCTTTACGCTTATAACGACAGCACGTGGTACCTCGTTGACAAACTCTTTTCCGTTATCGGTAATTATCCGCTGCGGTGCTCCATATTGACAATAGACGTGGTTATACAGCGCGTCAGCTACGGTGTCGGCAGCTTTATTTTTGATTGGCACGGCAACCACGTATTTCGTATAACAGTCCACCACAGTAAGCAAGTGTCGATTTCCGTCCTTCGAAACCGTTTTCATGTCAGTCAAGTCCATTGCGACTAGTGACCACGCTTTAGAGCTGAACGCTATGTTCCGCAATGAATCGCGCACTTTTACCACACCCTTTCCTTCCAAATGGCAAACGGCGCAAGAATTAATCTAGGAAAATAAGACAACTTAGAAGTACAAGTATTTGTTACTGTGCAGTGTGTTTTCTGATACCGTATAGAGATTTGCATGCATGTATTAGGGCGTTAGATCGTATAAAAAATTGTGCTGCTCGTAATGTTAACAGTAGCAAGCATTGTAAGGTGCACATATTACGGAACCAACACGGCAGCCATTGCAGCACAATCGCTATGTTGTCTTCTCATGCTTTCGCTGCCGGACCCCAGACAAAAGAGAAATACCACTGTTTGATAGCAATCTCAGTCTACTGTACAAGTCTAGCAACTGTTCAAACTTACGAAGTTTTCCACATCGCTTCTGAGCGTTCTCCAGTAGTACAACTCCGACACTCTGCTCAACAAACGGTCCCGTCGAAGATGATTGAAGCGCCTGGAAAGAATACATTAGCTGAAATGTGTGTGATATGTTTAGAAGCTTAGCATGTTAGTCATTATTATCGCTTATGTTAGTCGCATCATAGTGTTGCTGGCACGACATTTGCGGCGTTGCGGATGCTCCGCTCTGTCTTTTTAGGTACATACTGAACGAAACACTAAAGCTTGCGTTGTAGTGGTTTATCTGTGATATGGCACACGTTTTTAACGCATACTGTTTGTTGGTGGCAGATAACTGAAACAAGTTGCTTACTCATGGTGTTCTTTAAGGATTTTCTGACGCTCCTTTTCCGTTTCCACGTACAACCGTTCCTCGTGCTTTTTGTTCACAAAATACAGCTTTCCACCTCTAAGGTTACACCGAGCTGCTTGCCTGTTAACAATGACCTTTTGGCTGGTAGTAAGCCCGACATAATGTCTGCGGTTATTGGGATCGGAAGAAAGATAATGCCGCAGTGCTGTGAAGTTTGGGTCAGCATCGTTAAATCCGGATGGCAGTACGTCACGCTCCGGTTCGTGTTTCTTCGAATCTTTTTCCGGACAATCACCAAGGCTCGCTTCCGAAGATTCAGGCGGTGCTGGAATCATACGTAAGCGACTGTACAGCGACGCTACTACAGCGATAAAACAATCTCTTAACAATAATCTGCACGAACAGCATTACCTTGAGAAAATACACTTTCCGAATTTCTTATGTCTCGATCTTTTTGACAAGGATCTTGCTTGTCAGTTGGTGGCCGATCCCAGTCCTGAAATTGTGCGAAACCATTCAGCTAAGCATACCTGAAGCATCCCAAATGTAACCCTGATCACGTATGCCGAACGTGAAAATAACACTTTAGTGTGTGGTTCGAAGTCTCAGGCGACTGACTTCTCTTGAAAAGCTAGTCCTCACTGTAGCGTATTTCGACCCGAAGTGGATGTGCTCATATTAAGCGTAATACGCATATTTGGGCTGCAAAAAATCTGTCGTAACTACTCCGTACTCACGTATATGCAGTATAATCGTATTCTTGATATCTCCGCTTTCCGGTCTAATTTGGACACATTCTTAAGTATTTTTAGTTTATGACAGCGTTGTCTGCAACAACATTCAAGCAACCACAGCAAAACTGGTCAAAGCGCTACAAGGATGCATGCTTGTGATTAGTCGCGCGATATACAGTCCTGCCCAGCCAACTGTGGTCAAACGCGTTTGACACTGTTTCATCCTTTGTTGTGCAGTGTTTAGACTTGGATTCCGCTGTTTTCTAGGACAACTTTTTGTCTTCTATCTAACTTATATCAGAGAGACCGGGTGCCAAACATCTGGTTCTGTAGCAACTGGTTTGAACGAGTAGAGGTAGGGATCGTTTTTGCAGGTCGTACAAACACGATTTCAGAAAATGCCGCAGCGTGTGCGCAGGCACTTGGTATGCTGCATTCGATAGAATAAAAGCATATCCTCTTCCTAAACTAAAAGCAATTTGATTTTACAACGAAAGTGCGGGACTGCGACCCAATGGAATTTGTCTCCCATAGACTTGTATGTTAAAAAGTATGAGTCGGAAAAGTGACCAGGAATGCCCAAGAGTAAGTTTCCGAAAACGACCTTTTGATTTACAAAAAGAGTATGACCGGACCATGCCAGAAACGGTATCAGAACGGGCATATGATGCATTAGTGGCGCGTAGGACGTTTTCGTATCTTGGCACGAAAATTATCGCAAGCCCGCGATGAAAACGGAGAAAAAAACACGACTGCAGATTTAAGATGCGATATGTTTGGCAGTACTTTGCACACGGCATGGATTTGAGATTTAACGGACATTGTGGCCTGTCCTCTGCAGTTGCACTACAAAAACACCCATGTAAGACCTCATCGGGTCATATGACAAGGGTCAAACCAACCACTGGTACAAGTTCCACAGTGCTGCTCGCGCAGCCACCCGCAGCAAATGACAGCGCCTCGAAATGAGTTTTTTTGCTTCTCGCGAGAACACAAAAGAAGGTTCTTCGAAATGAACATAACATGACAGAAAAGTAATTATTCTGCAATTTTTGAGGAATTCTTTTACCAGTTTTGACAAAAGAAGAACATGGGTCGGACAAGTTTTTGAAGCTGGTGGGTTTCAAATTAAAACTTATAAGAAATTCCAGTGATCTGATGGAACCAAACTTTATACCATGCAAGATAGCCGAATGAACGGACGTCTACAATACATTCGAAAAATAACTGTAAGGCTTCATGGTGTGCGATGGGAGGAACTGAAATCGGTTGACCACACTTGGCTGGGCAGGACTGTAATATGTAGAACAGTCTAAGAAGATCAACTCGCTAAAGCAAAATGCTGCCGATTAGGTGCGAAATAAGTTTTGGTCTCTCACTCCCGGCTCGGCATTGCGTCTGAGACTATCCAAACGGGCACTATCGGTTTTAACAGTTACCTGTACGCATTTATATCTATACACATAACTATAATGGCAGCGGCAGCTAGCCAAAAGTTAGTTAAGCTAACGCGCAACATGTATGTATGAGGTGACCGCTTTAATAATTCTGTGCATCTCTATATACGAAGATTACCGTAATATGCACACGGAAAATAGGCCATACTCCCAAACTGTTTCATAATTTACCTTAGCAACTTTCGGCTCTTTGTTGTCTCTTGTTGATTTCGCGGCAGGGAAAGATTCATGCACTTTGCTTTCGGGGACAGTGCTGAGCGGATCAGCAGGAGCGCTTGGAGGACAGCATCCAAAATACGGGAAGTGCCCAGGAAGTCCTGGAGCTCCGATATGAGCATTAACATGTGGTAATGGATAGGGAGATGGGTAAGGTGCATGACGTGCTGGTCCCGCCGCATGAGGTACAGGATATTGCATAAACGGCGCTTGATATAGTGGTATGTAGGGAAACGGATGCATTTCTCAATGACGGCGGTGATCGGCACTTCGGGATTTTGCTGTAGATGCCCAACAAGCTGCTCTTGCCATGCAGCACGGGTCTGCTGGAATGGGCAGCTTTGCGAGCCGAGATTCACTTTTTACCCTATGGTACAAGGCGGTTAGCCAAAGCGTAAAGCAATTAATGCTGTATAACACTTGTTTATAAATAGCATCAAACGCTCCAAGTGGAATCCTTTTGTCTCTCTGCAGTCTAAATACAACAATATGGTGTTTAGTGCATTCATTCATTCATTCATTCAGCTTGACCATTGCCGTTCTGTAGCGGCGGTCTCTCTACCTTAGAGAAGATAACATCGAGAGAAAGCAGTCCACGACTCCGCAGCTAGAGAACGGTGACGGCTTTACATTATTAAGTTTAATTCGACACCGCGAATGCGATGCCGGATAGGAAGTGTCTCTGACTCTCGGTTGATCAAGAGAAATCAGCTGATCCATGCCACAGTGCCTGTGCATCCCTACGTTCTTAAGCACGTAGTGATTCACAGGCAGTGAGTAGGGGTACTCAATTCTATCTCTATACGATAAAGAGATATGTTCTATATAAGACAACTTTATTCCCCAGATTTCTCTGGCAGAGGCACCACGCTTTGTGCCGCAGATATTAACAGTACAACCAAAG
>JAQGAU010003982.1:0-12294 GCA_034698045.1 Paramacrobiotus richtersi
GGCGGCGGTGCGGCCGGCGGCCGAGGACCGACACTATGACTACCCGCGCCTGGACGCCCAGACACCACAGGAGATTTCCTATGATCGCGAGCTACGACTGGACTCGCCCGAAAAGATTTACATTCCCGAGCGGTACACCGACTTTGAGGATGAGCAGGAGGAGCCCGCTGTGCGTCGAGAACGACGGCTGAGGGCGGAGAATATCCGCCGGATGCTAGCCACACCCGCGTACGTCGGCATTTACATTCAACAGTTTTTTTAGGTTTTATGACGAAGGCATTTTGTAGACCAGGCGAAAGCGACCGGGAAGTACGGGACCGCGAGAAAGTCCTCCTCATGACGCCCATTCTGGCCCGCCAGGTCACCGAACGGAGCCGCCGGTTCGCCCGACAAGCCAGCCGACAGAAAGCGCTATAGAACGTCTATTCGTTGATGCCGGCGCACCTTTTGTGGTTTATGCTCTCTGAGCCAGTGAACTTGTGTTTCCTGTATTTGTTTGGTATTATGTGGCCTAACTAATAATATCTCGACTATTTGTTTGGTATTATATTGTGCAATAATGTCTTGACTTATTGTTAAACCCAGATGCCGTACTAATATCTACATAAAACAATACACAGCAAATAAAAAAACTTCTTTCAGTCAGCAGGACATGCAATGGTACTCGTAATCAACTGGGCGTTACCTCGCGCGATTTTCAAACCTAAACGTTGGAACAAAGAACAGGTCTACGGCTTTCCCAGTTTCCAAAAGCGACTTTCTTCCGATCTCTTTAGACAACAAAACAGCGCTTTAACATAATTGATGTAAATGTTGACGCATAATGTCGAGTTTATTCGATGAAATAATCTGGTTAAGGTTATGAATAATCCCGAATGAAACAAAGAAAGCAGCTCATGATCAGCGTATCCGTGAGGTATCCTAGAGGTGCGACGAAGGCCGATGTCCGAGGTAGTTAATGGTGGGCATCAAGGTCGATCCGCGCCGACTGCCGGTCGAGGCGGAGGCCCGGCGCGCCTCGTAGTTATCCATCATGACCGGCGCTTGGCTGTAGCGGCGGGTTAGTGCGCCCATCAGGGCGAAGCGCGTCAGGGCCGCTTCGTCCTCCCGCGCCATCTGCTCCTTATCCAGCACTGGACGCGTGATGCCGTGCAGTCTCTCGATCTCCGCCATGGGGTAGCCTGCCACTAACACAATATCACAATTCACTTCGGTTCAGTCCAGCTCACTAACGCAATAACTAGCTAATCGCTCTCCGCTAGTGCTGTCGATGAAGACCGGAGCGGAACAGAAACCGTAAAGTATACTGGTACATATAAAGCTGTGAAATGATGTTGACACAATAAAAATTCTAAGAATCAAATAAAACATGTGTCCCAATTACAGACACGCGAAGGAACAGTACGTAGACAAAATCAAACTGACATTAACGCACATTATTTTCATCCTCAAACGTTGAAGCGAAAAACAAGTCGGTCTGCTTTCTCCTGAACTTAAAAATAACTGTTTTCCGATTTCCTTATATAAAGCGACGGCAGATTAACAAGTACGACACTCAAAACGAGTCGCGAGCTACATATAGCGGAACAAAAACGCCACTACAGCTTTTATTCGCATGTACACATAACCACTAACAGTAATAGGAAAATCCACGTTTGTTTGTCTTGATTTGATTGTGATCTTTCGATAATTTCATTCGACTAAATTAAATGTTGATTTTGTGAAGTAGATTTAGTTACTCGTACTTGAGTCTTACCAGTGTTTTTATTTCCAGCCTCATCAGTATCCTTATGGTCTTTCAGGCGGCGAAGCCAAGCATAATGTAAAACTAGATAGATTATGCCCAGCACAATATATGTGGTGCCAAAGATCCTGTATGTGGCTCGCGGCTTCAGTTTCTCGAACATCACTCCGCCAATCAGGCTGCCGACACCACGCCCTGCCAACATGCCGCAACAGAACTATAGCTAATCGCCCACAATTGCAGTATGCACTGTATATTCTTAGACTGGTATATGTTGCATGTCTCCGCGTTACGCTGTACACGCTTGTAAGATGCTAACCAATGGCGTTATGCGCACTGCCGACCAGTCCCTGAATGGTGGCCAGATACTCCGCGGCAATCTTCCCTCCGTACACGGAGGAAGTCACGGCAAACAAGGAGGTGGTGAAGGCCTCCAGAACCTCCACCGGCAAAACCAGGAACGGGTCGTAGATGGCCGAGTAGGCCAGGAAACGGATTCCGTAGACGAAGAAGCAGAAGGTCAAGATCTTGATGTGCCCAAAGTGACGCATCAGTAGCGTTGACACGGCCAGGACTGGGATGGCCGAGAGCGCCGAGGTCGTGTTGGTCAGACCCAATAGCCACTTGGGCGAGCCCATGTCCTCCATGAACCAGAACAGGAAACTGCAATCAGACCATCACTATGCAGCAGGAGACGCTACTCGTACTGCACGCAGCGAGACAATGGGAAAAGATTAATACACAGTCATAATTATCGATTTAGGCAAGTGATCAAGCCCGCCGGCTGTAGCCTACTTTTCGAGGAATCCCCATGCGGCGCCTCCGAAGAACATCATCACCACGAACACTGACACTTTGGGCCGCCGAATGATTTTGCCGACATTGTGCCAAATACTCTCCGCTCCCGTCCGCAGACTGATGGGTGAGAAGAGGGTAATTAGGGTGGCGATGCCGTGCAGGCCGGCGAAGATGTAGAAGGCCGGCGCGTAATCCGGCGCCCCGCTCTTTTTGCTGGCCAGACCGACTAGGAAACCGGAAATGGGCGGAGCCAGACACATACCGAACAAGGAGAACATGCGCTGGAAGCCCAAATCCCCTGCAAAACGACCGTGACCTTTTCTTTCTGTCTTGCATTGTTGCATACAGTATTTATTTTTGCAGGTATGTATTATTTTGTATGAACTATATTCTTTTATGTAAATCCTCTTTTATAACTGTGTTGAATCGTGTGAATTTACCGCCATACTCTTCGGACATTTGGTAGGCCGCGGCGTCCAAAATGGAAATGAGGGTCGCGATGAAGACATTGGACACCAACCTGAACGTGGCATAGAGTATGACAGTCATCATACGGCGGTTGCCGCTCACAGGCAGCATAGCTTCGCTACAGATGACTGTAACATTCCCGCGCAGTTTACACGCCAATTCACAGTGTTCATTGGATTTCCGCAGCTGCAGGAAGCAGCGTAGCTTTGTGGCCGTTACTCCCTGCCATGATTTAAAGCTGCTCGCCTGTATTGTTCCGTTGGTAACACTCAAGGAAACATTCTTCACCGAAACGGAAGTATTCACCGACAAGCAGTTGTCGATCGTGTCGGAACAAAGTAAAGGTGTAAATCCCGATAATAATGTGCAGTTGGTCGAGCACTCATCCACGAATAACGTGTCCACCGGACTAACAATGCCCGTCAACTCCGAACAGTTTTGTAGAGAATGCGGAACTGTAAACTTGGAAACTGCACTAGCGCACGACAGGGAAGCCGTGAGATGCGTCAAGGAGTGCTGGACGGTCGGGGCCGCGGGTGGGAGAGCAGAGGGCACGCCAACCAGCATTAGAACGTGGAAGATAATGCTGAGGATATCCACACCCACCATGACTACCTTTAGGGCCATACACGCCAATTAAATGGATAAAATTTGCAACGAAATCATAGTGAAGAGCTCACCTTGTAGTTGCCGAGGCGGTCGGCGATAGCTCCGCCTATCGGGGGCCCAATGCAGGTGACAAATGGCAATAGTGCGTAGATGACGGCCGTTTCCGTTAAGGTCAGGCCAATGCTCTTCATATGGACCGTCAGGAAAGGATGCAGTGCTGCCATACCTTTTTCAGCAACATTAGTATTATTATTATTCAAACTTTTACAGTTTACTTTTTAAGCTCGTAAGCTTTTTTAAGAAATCTGGCAACCCGGGGCCCCTGGATCATTTTTAAAGCAACCTTTATTTTGTTGCAATTGTTGAATGCAATGCGGCCTCAATTTTGGGCGCTATGCCGATCGTATTAAGGCGCGGGCGAATGAGCGAGGTCAGATTGGATGTTGTAATTTACCACATAACGTTTTCAAAGCACACCGTAGTTATCTGTGTGGGATAGCTCATTTTGTGTGAAAGGAAACAAACACATTGGGCTAGTTAGCATGTTGTTATGATTAGAAGAAGAGATGCGTTCGGCATTGTCGATCACGAACCTCCGTAGGTGAAGAGCATGAGGAATTTCAGTGGAACCAGGCGATAGTTGATCCGCATGGTCTCCTTAAACTGAGTCGCCATGGTGCTCTTTGGTGCTTGGATGCTGCTCTTTGATGCCGCCATTTTTCATTCAGTAGCCCGCAGATACACAAATCCGTAAATTGAGCTTTCCGGTACGCAGGTGACCTTTTTCGCTTGGATCGTATAAGCAGATTTTTGCGAGTGTTACACATAATAACTACGAGTCTGCGTGTAGTAGAGCGTTAGCGGCACGCTGCTTGGTGAGTTCGGTTTGGTAAACTTACTACAATTCAGATATTAGCTTTGGTTGTTTAGGACTCGTTAATGTATGATTAGCAGATGTCGTGCTGTTGTTTAACGATGCTCGCCAGGCGGCTGTGACAGACTACGTTTACCGTGTGTATTTTATCTGTATCCAAATCAAATGGATACCTTTGATTTTGAGCTACTCCATCAACCATGATTACTACCATTGATAAGTTCAATCAATGCCGGTTACTTATTCCATTAATCAGTTTATTGGGGAAAAGCCGCCGACACAAAATCAGGTGCGAAGGCACATGCATATATACATACAGAGGTAAACTGTCAAATGTTAAAGAAACACCCAGCATCATGACCTCGAATAGTACCTGTAGATCTACGAGAAACAGACGGCAAAGTGCCTAAAACAGCTGCAGCATTACATTTAACAACTGCCAAGCTAAAACTATATATGCTTATTGAAGCGAGGCAAACCCGTCAGTCTGCGGATCTTCCTTTCCACGAACGGAATCATCTCGATAAAGGCGGCACTAAACGGATCCAAGGCTTTCGACAGCCAAAGGATAAAGCAGTTATCCACGTTGTTCCAGACTGGAGTAAAGACGTCGTTTCCGCTTGCTGAGCGGCGCAACCTGGCCGCCTGGCACCGTTCACATCATGGGAATCGGCGACAGTACACGCACACGTAGCATCCCGATCAAGAGGCTAATTATACCTATCTCGAACAGAACTAAGGTTAGTCCCTTCAACCGACTGCATGGCGGTAGTTCGTGACGTTTACGCGTGCCATAGTGACGTGCCACAGATAGATACATACATGTATGCACGTAAGTACCATATAATATCGTGAGGTTCTGCTTGTCGGATGCTTAAGCTTGGCGATAAGATGTCCCTTTATACGTACATAGTTTCAAATGATAAGAGACCAACCAAACTCTTTATTAACCAGCCCCTGGATGGAGTGGACAAGCCCTGCCGAATTATTACCTGTAACGTACACCGCGGCCAGGATAACTCGATCGATGTCGCGAGCAGTCGATATCTGTGTCCTCCGGATTCGGTTACTTGACCAATTTCCTGACGATCATCGGAACGAGCCCGGTAGAGGCGGAGCCGAAGGCGCCCAAAGCTGGCTCGGTGATATAAACAGCCTTCGAATTCTGTTGAGCCTGTTGGTATATATGCGCCTGGTATGTGTAATGTACACCGCGACATACTTCTACTATGTTACCTGCACACATTTGACGGAAACTGCCATGCGTCCACGGTTGACATATTTTCTTCGTAAGCCTAGTGCAAACAATACATATACGTATACACAGGTACTTGTACATAAATACACATATATAGCCGGTTAGTCTGAGTTTGTTACTATTGAAAGCGCAGTATACCATACACACTATATATGTGCAAACGCTTTTTAGTGCTCATAGAAAAGGGCCATGAGTTGATGCTCAATAATACAAAGACGAAAGTGAGGTTCTGTCTGCTTGTAAAATTTCCGGTGACAAATGTCAAGAAACAGCAGGTTTACTGCAATTTTAACAGAGAAGTCACCAAGCGGAACGCGTTAATATAAGCCGCCTGACAATGACCTTCAAAGTGTGCAGATGTTGATATACGTGAAGTAACTCACTACTGTGTGTATCAGACGATACCCCAGGTCATGAAATACGCTGATGTCCCGCAGAATACAGCGTATTACTTGATAAATATAACGCCAGCAGCGATACCGAATTTCTCACGTTTTCCATTTCACAGCAGTGGCGACATGTGAACAAACGTCAGCAGTTGTAATCCAAGTTCTCAAACGATTTAATTTTACTGGGATAAACCAGTATGACGACTTCGCGCACCTCTGAACATTGCTAAAGTGATATATGATATGAGGTACCATATTTATTAAGAGGGCAGTAATAACGCATGCTGCAGATTATTGGAGATAATATTATTATAACACTGGAACCACAGGAATGAACCCTCCTCGGTACACTCGAAGGCGCTCCCTATCCAGCGCCAGTGCCTGTCTGCGCAACTTTATCGACTCGAAGCTGGTGGTGCGGAATGGGCGCGTGGTCCCGTTGACTGGCTACAAGTTCCAGGAGATTTGGAAGCACTACGACGCAGACCGTAAGCTTGTATTGGCCAGTTGCTAGTCTTCTTATTGGTCGACTCATAGAGTACCCTCGCTACACACCCATGCAGACCCGACATCTTTCCGTAACACTTAGAAAGCGCTAACTCATTGACAGTCTGTTAAATGGTTTGTTTAGGTAGCGGCTTTCTGGAGGGCAAGGAAATTGACGCCTTCCTGCGGGATTTTCTCACTTCCTCCTGCTCAGGCACAGGCGTAGGTGTTTAGACTTTTTTGACGGCAATGTTATCTTGTTTGACTTGTTGATCATCCTCGGTTGTTGTGTAACTGTCGAAACAGGACGTGGTGGTCACTAGAAGCGAGGTGGAAGAGTTCCGCAAGAATTTCATGTACGAGTTCGATGTTGATCAGGATGGCAAGATCTCCATTAGCGAGGTGACTTCATGTCGATATAAATTAATCTATTATTACAGCGTTTCTGTTTTTATTTTCGTTTCCAGCGTTATGTACCAGTACATACATATACCTGCGCCGCTGTAGTGCACGTATAAGCTAATATACTGCCACAGGGTAATCACAGTAAGATAAGGGGTGTAAGGACAATGATTAATGAATGATGAGCAATTAATATACGAGGAAAGGAACACCAATAAATGAATAAATGATCTAGGAATTAGGGAATAATGGCTGGGTGTTGCAGTTGGTAGCTTTGCTTCCCGTGGAGGAATCCGTCTATGTTGCATTCCGACTGGAAGCTGGACCGACTCGCTGTGTTGATTACATGAAGGTATGTTGGCGGCCATTTCACCATGGCTTTATACAGCGAGGAAACGGCATGTGTACGGTTGATTCAGACCAAGAAATGGAAGATGTGTCGTTGTTGTAATTGCGTAATGCTGACTAATTTGGCACGAAGATACCATATTATACACAGCCGAGAAGAAATTAAAATAGTTTTCTCCATATGCAGATATGTACAGCTCCCAACTTTCGGCCTTATTATGTGTGCGGCCATACAGTATATTCAGATTTTGAGAATAATTTACTGTCTGCTAGATCTTTGTGTAATAATTGTCAGATGCTATTGAATTTTGTTTTTATTGATGATATATGTACTGTACTTGTGCAGATCTGGCACAAATATGATCAAGACGACAGCGGATACATTGAGGCCAGTGAGTTAAAGGTACGTTAATTGCCGGCAACTCGGACTGTGCAGCGTCATGTATATGGACGACAGATATATATGATTTCACCGTTGGGCACAGCGTTTTCTCCAAGATATCGCCAACAACAACCGAAAGGACTCGGACCCGGGAATTGTGTTGGATGAGTCCCAGCTGGATACCTATGCCGCAACTATCGTAGGTGACGATCGTATGAGGTCAATAACCAAAGTGGGATTCTTTTTATAAATGAGTGAATAATTCAGATGAACATTTACGACGCGAACCACGACGGAAAACTATCCTTGTCGGAATTGGCCAAGTACTGCCGTTTATTCTGTGTGTCCGTAATGGTACTTCTACAGTTGTGGGTGATCCGCTTGTTGTGATTGGCAGACTCCTCCCCCGCGAAGAGAACTTTGTGCAGCTCCTTGTTGACAAGGTGAACTAAACTGACATTATTACTATTGCTTATTGGTTCTCTCAGATGTCGTACCAATATCTACATGAAACAATCCATTCAAATAAAAAAACTATTCTAATTAGCACGACAGGGAATAATGCTCGTAATCAGAAGGGCATTACCACCGTGATTTCTAAGTTTAAACGTTGAAACACAAAACAAGTAGATCGGCTTGTAGATCCCCCAGTTTTCAAAAACAACTTTCTGCCGATCTCTTTAAACAGTCTCTCATGATTATGTGGCCTAATGCCGCCGTGCTTGTTGCAGACCATCTGCATGGAGAAGCTGACGGAAGAAGACGTGGACCAGCTGCTGCAGCGGTACGACAAGGATCACAGCGGAATGCTGGAGGGGGAGGAGATTACTCAGTTGGCGCACGAGATCCTCCTCATCACCAATCCCGACAGCTACAACGCGGACGACGTGTACACGCTGCAACAGGGCCTGATGCAGGTCAGCGACGCCGACAAGGACGGCCGGCTCGACCGGCGGGAACTGCGCCACATCATCACCACCCTGGTCAAGTGCCGGCAGGCGGCCGTGGCAGCGGGCGCGCAGACCACCACGGCCACGGACAGCGTCGCGTGAGGGCGACCGGTACTTCTACTCTTGATGACCATTACTCTTGATGCTCACCTGACATAATCTGATCCGGACATAATGATGATATTACAGCCGAGGTGTTGACGTTGTTCGTACAGCTCGAAAAGACTAACTATTATGGTAGTCTTACATACGGACGCTTTTTTAATAATAAATTGTGGTCTTTCCTGATAGTGCTTTCTTGCCATCTCGTAGCTTTTCAACAACGTAAACCGCTGGGATCTTTAACTACGTGGGAATCATATCAGCAGGCCCGGATTTTTGTTTATAGTAACTCTCGAAGTTCCAAAGGCCATCCCGTCAATTATTTAACTGTCTTTGGCACGGAGCCGTGCCTTTATTGTCAACACCCAACAGCGTACAAACGTGCATCTTCTCCGGGCCTTTGCTACAATTACAGTTACCGCATCGCGAAACTAATGTACAGAGATGTCCCATAATATTATTGACACCAGCGCGCGCATGACAAATGAACCGCGTTTACGCTATAACAACTTGTTAAAGAGTTAACAAGAGTAAGTAGTACATGTATAAGTATTTGGAGGTGGACAGCTAAAAAAAATAAAAAAAAAGTATTAATTTTGGAGTATATCCTGTACTATAGTATCATCCACTGCAACGTACTAGTATCGTGCTGTTCGGTCAATCTCACGGCTGTACATCGTCATTAAAAAGCTATTCATTATGGTGTGGGCTTAATAGCGGCTGCTGTCCGAATGTAATTAAAGAATGCATGTATCGGCGTATAATTAGTGTGATTGGTACCAGCGGTCCGGCTGCACGACCTGATAATATTATAGTCTCATGCATCAGGCCGCGAAACGTGGGTCCACGCCCCACGGGAACGCTGGGATCAAGCAGTTATATTGGAAGCGGCAGATGGAACTAATTGTAAGCCCGCTGCTCCAACGGTGTCGTTGGCGTTATCGGGTGTGTAGTTGTACGAATCGGCCCGGTGGAGACGGGCCCTGGGTGCCGTGGCGCAGACGGCGGCCTGCAGTCCAATGTACTTGCGGTCCAGCGTCTGACACAAGCCCGGCATGCCCTGGATGCCCTGCCGGGACAGACACCGACCAACCATGTAGCAGCCCTGCAATTACAACGCTTTTTAATGTTGATGAATCGTTAGTGTGTATGGCTTGTGCAACGTATACGGCTTTGCGAACAGGATATATAACAGGAGCACAGTGATCTTACCGGCTTCACTTGCACGTAGCATTCTGTGTGGTTCTGGACGCGTTTGCCCGGGACCGGAAGCGACTGCGGCTACAAAATTCAGACATACACCAATGACGATCCGCAATTCTTCAACTTCTAGGAATACATAAGCACTGAAGCGTCAACTCAGATGACGCGTACAGTGTACGTGTACCCTCACCGCGTTATCGGTCTCAATGGCTCCCGGGGGACAAACCAGCTTCCCCGGTCTGGAGCGCCGGCCAGGGGACCTGTGCCCTTGTCCAGGTATAGCACTGCTCAAGACCAGCGCTACGTAAAGGAAAACAAGACGCAAGTATCCTCGCAGGGTCTCCATGCATATGCCCTTTCAGTTTACAGCGTTCTACACTAAGGCGATCTGAATACAACTAGCCGCATATTAGCATATCAACGCACAATCAGGATATCCTTCGATCCAGCAGCAGATGTAATAATAATCAATATCCCTGAATGAGCATTGTTAGTGAGAGCACTGACAATGAGATGCACATATTTATATACATGGAAGATTGTACAAACATGCACCCAGGCGCACTTCACAGTCTCTTCCTGCAGGATAAAAGTAAACAGCGTAAAGTAAGCGGGCACATGTAATGCGTATCTCGCTGCCCGAGAAAAAAGGTGACGCGTGCGTTTTTGTCGCCATGCATTTACGCACACTATGACAGTTCCCTAAGCTAAGCATACCCGCCCAACTGGCTAACGTCATCAACAGGTACGTGTATCCGTTATGCAGGCGAAGGATCAGCGGGTCTCGTGGTCGGTTGCGCCATCCAAGGTGTCATTCACCGCTTGGGTTGCTTGGTCGACGTTGGTCAATAAAGGCTGGGAAGAGGATAGGTCAAGTGCCGTGCAGTGTCGAACTGCAGGGAAAAACGTCATCCGGATCGCCTGGTGGCGCACATGTACATGCAGTCGGTATAGGACGAATCCGGGATGTAGTACGCGTACGGACCCACCCTGCCCACAATGCAAATACAGGTTCAAAGAACGAGCGCCGCCGAAAGGTCATGTCATGCGGGTCACTTGTCTCACGTTGCCCGGAGGCGGTATGTTCTATGTTGCGTGCGGAGCCAGACAAACATTGCGGCGTAGCGCGGTACAGGTGTACGTGTGGCTGTGTCAATACGCTCTTCAAAGGATCTATTTACCATACGTATATAGCTGAAAATGCGCCGTGCTGAACCAGCGCTCTAGTCTCAGCAACATACTGT
The DNA here is from genome assembly GCA_034698045.1 of Paramacrobiotus richtersi. Taxonomy (NCBI): domain Eukaryota; kingdom Metazoa; phylum Tardigrada; class Eutardigrada; order Parachela; family Macrobiotidae; genus Paramacrobiotus; species Paramacrobiotus richtersi. The sequence continues at coordinate 11,258 of JAQGAU010003982.1, forward strand.
ATGCCACAGAAATTCCCATCAAGAATGTGTACATCTGTATCCTGTACGGTTTGATCATGACGTTGGCCTTGCACCATTAATATATTAGTTTTCTGATGATATACAGTAACGCAAGCATGGAGATATTCCCGTTGTGTCAGTGTTAATGGAATATCCATACTCGAGCTCGGTGAGCATCCCTTTCGGTCTGGAAACTGCATGGCTATCGTGGCCCGCGACAGGTCGCAGGCAGGATACAATCGACAGAATCTTACAGACGAACAAGTCGAACAAACGAGAGCGATCTGGAGGAAAAGATGACCGCGGGTCTTTCCGATCCAGTCTTTATGTGCACTAGAATTATAGTTCTTGATTAGCAAATGCTGCAACAATACACAGTGCCAACGCATTCAGACTGTTACAAAGTTACAAAGTTTAGACATTAAAAACAAGCAAATTAAATCGTTAAAAGACAACATATGCATGGAACGTGCAGGTAGCGTACGAGCACCCAAAACAGAAGCGGTATTCCCCTTAACAACAGCTGAACCAGTGCGGTGCTTAATAAATGCCGTCACGTCGATCTAGGCTCTCGTTTTAAACCCCGATCGAATCTTACGCCCGTCCAGCAAACTGGATAAGTCCAACAAAGGCAGTGCCTACCGTTCTAAAAGTTTCGACAGCCATCGCGGGTAAATTAAAATAAGTACCCCTGACCCGTTCTTCCACGGTGCCGCAACCACTGCGCTTGTGGCTCCCCGCAAGCTGTGCGACATGTCCAGCCCTTCTCGCGCTTCCTTGGACGTAAGAATCAGCGACCGTATCGATCTCCCAGCAATTAAGCCGCATCCCAGACAACGGCTTTTCCTCCAGAACAGGGATCAGTATTAGGCCGTCTGGTCTCTTTCCGTCCACTGTGGACAGCCCGGGAGGCTCTCTTTGGCTTGGATCTCGAATATTTTATTTATTTATTTATTTTATTTATTTCTTCTGAAGCAGACAACCCGTTTCCGGGACTCCAATCTGTTCGGCAGCAAAACAAACTAACAGAAAACAGT
>JAQGAU010003983.1:0-12293 GCA_034698045.1 Paramacrobiotus richtersi
TTGATGTAATTTTGCTACATTAACGCTACGTGCGGTTAAAACAAAGTATCTATGTAGGAGCTTCCAGTTGTGCGGCAAACCGCTGCCGATGATCTTCCCATTGCTCCATTAAAACACTTTGACGCCGTTATGGAAGAGGAGGTGTCGGTCTCCCCTGCTGACAGCAAAGTCGTGCCGTCCATCAATTCGGATGACGGGGAAGTCAGTTCACCCAACCGTCCACTCTTGCTGGCCGCCATGAACGGCCTGGTGCTGTCCAACGTCTGCCTGGCGGAACTTCCGTATGAGCAGAATATTTACGAGAATCTCTCGCCGAAAGATGCCCGCCGTGCTGATCTGGAGAAGCGGTTGTCGTCCGGGAGTGTGCTGATAGAGTTTGAGCAGATCCCCAAGAAGCGGCGGACCAATGTCTTTTGCAATGTGGCGAAGATGCCCGAGAATGCGGAACGGAATCGGTATCCGGATGTGCTGCCGTATGATGATACGCGGATACAGTTGCGACGGTTTGGGAAGAATAACACTAAAGCGTAAGTCTGAAGCCTTCGTTTTATATCAGATGCGATTGTAATTGTCAATGTGGATGTAAAGCAAACTTAAAGGCAAGCGAGCAGCGGAATTTCAGGCAGTAAATTGAAAAAATTTGAAACCACAGATAAACATCTGATGTCGCAGAACGCAAACACTTGACCTTGACATCGCGGTATGTGCCGCTGTACTACGATTTGCATATATGAGCAGAAACGCCGTTAACCGCTCGAATGTTTGAGCTACTGAGGATTTACGAACATGTTGCTCATCAATCTTTTGATTGTAATCTGAAATCAATCGCAATCGTTCAGAACATTTGCAAAAACTTGTGGCAGATAAATTCAGAGTTTGTAAGTACGAATATCTCATTATCAACGATGCACGCTGAATGTGCCACTTCGCTACGATTTTCTGTAGTGTGAATTGACGATGTTGTCAACCAAGTATTTGAGGCTTTGGAGCTATGTAGTAACATATTGTGCAGAAATTTGTTGGTTTTTACCGGAATTCCGTCACATTCGCTCAGAAAACTCTTATTTCCATAGGTATATCAACGCATCACAGATCGTCCTGGAATGCGGTGATCTGGAGCGTCAGTACATTGCCACCCAGGATCCACTTCCGAATACCGTGGAAGACCTCCTGAACATGATCTGGGATAACCATGTCCGCATTGTCGTCGTCCTCTCCGATGCCACCACCGTGCCATGGTTCAATCTCAGCAAAAGCGACGCACAACTTGGCGCTTTCTCGTTGCGACGGGAGAACACATCCAGGGGAACCAGCTACCGCACCATCACTTTCACCATGTCCAACAAGTATGAAAAAGGGGCTAAGCGCAAAATCCTCGCGTTGCATTGTGAGGCGTGGGTGGATGGGGTTCCGGGTGATTTGGAGGGGTTCATTGAGATGGTCCGGGAGTTGGAGTCGTTTCGGAGACAGTTTCAGGTAAGATTGGTCTGTTTATGGTTCGATCCATTTTAGTGGCTTATCAAATTGGATTCTAAACATTTTCTGTGTAAGTTTGGTCAGTTGGCAGGTGTAGTTGCCAACACTAAGTTGCAGTGTTGTATTGGGTAAATCCTTGATGTCACAAGACGTAACTCAACCGATAAATGCAGAGTTTTGATGCTGAGTTGAAAAAACCGGAAATTTTGTTACATGTGCTACTTTCCCGGTTCTTCGTTTCTGTGGTTTTCTTATGCCTGCGTAGCTGATTGTACAGAGAAATGAGAATAAGTGTTAATGAATGAAGCATTTGCTGCTCATTGAATGGTTATCTGACCAGTTCGTTGCGTTTTTTTGGCTCCGTGATTAATATGAAAAAAGGATTCATTTGATCTTAGCGATTTAGCCGTCCCTTGATAATATCTGGCGTTAACATTGTCAGTACGGAATTCCTGATCCCATTAGTGTGCCATTATACTACGTTTTTCCTCATGTGTTTTTGCTGACTTGCTGCATGCATTGGAAACGTATGATCAAAACAGCACCGGTGACATGCAGTATAGATTCCCGACATCACATGTACTCATAAGAAGATTAGTGATTTGTTATTGCATTTAAAAATTACAACGGTAGTATATTTTTCTCGCAGGGTCACGTGCGGGAGAAGGTGGTGGTCGTCTGCAAAACGGGATGCGGACGGAGCGGACTGTTGATCCTCTTCGACTTCATGGCCTTGTGTCTGGACCACAATCAGGCGGTGGATGTGCCTCGAGTTCTTGCTCATATGCGGCGCCAGCGCATGTTCATGGTGCAGACCGTGGCGCAGTATCGTTTCGTCTACGCGGCGCTCGTGCGGCATCTCAACAGTTCCAGGTTGATTTGAGTTTGTGGGAGGTGTTTGTCTTCTAACTTGTGAGCTTTCGGCTTTTGCCTGCCATATTTTCAGTGTATTTTTATGGTTTTTACATCGAGGGGTCTGTATCTCCATGCTTGTTGTGATGCGAATGGGTCTGAGTGGTTTTCAGCGGTCTGAATTCGGAATGTTTTAATTTTTCATGCACTGAAAGTGTCTTGTTGTAAATGTGCTGTGCCTGTTCTTTAAAAACTTTATTACGATTGTGACGTTGTTTGCGGAGAAGAATGTTGTGGTTGCGGAACAAGAAAGATTGCGATTCACATTTTATTAATTTTTAAGCCAAACTGTCGCAAAAATTACCCTAATAGCGCAGCGGGCCCAGGTCGTTTTAGGGCGCATCCATGCAGTCAACGTCCCCACCTCTTCGGTTGAACCTCGAGCCGCCACTGGCGATGTGCCACAGTCCTAATTCTGATGTTGAGATCCTTGACAGTTACCGAGTTACGGCGACTAATTTCACCAGATTCGACCGAGTCCGTTTACGTTTTTCAGCTACTTGTTGTACAAATTTGTGGGAGATTGGCGGTGAGGGAGTTTCTGTAAATTGAGTCACGAGTTATCCTTGAATGTTGAAACAAGGTCTGGTTGGTGTGGTCTCGTCTGGTTGTGATCCCCGGGGTTTTCACTCAGCTGAAACGGATAGCCGACCTGACGATGTCTCACAGACTGCCGTCCTTTTCAGCTGGAGACGTTGTTCTTTCTTACGAACCCCAGATGCTTTGGTGTCTAGCAGAAGGGAAAGGTCCCGTAGCTGCTCAGGGTACCGCCTGTCAAGTAAGCACCTGGAAAATCTCGGTAAGGTTACCGATTTGTAGTGCTTTCATGTGTTCCTGTCGGCGGCAGACTGGAAAAAGGAACGTAAACAACAGTGTAACATTGTGAAAGGAAGCCGTTCACCTGTGCAGATGATGCGGCCTGTGAAATGCCCATTGGTTACCGTGATAATGGCATTGGCTCGTCCGGATTCGTAATGGCTCTTCTCATGGCGAAAATTTCCAGGCAAGCTGAAGGTACTCTTGAGGTTGCTATTAAAAACGTACCGATATTGAATATAAATTTCTTTACATCTTCTGTAGACTAGTTTTCCGTAGGTGGCAATTTTGTAAATGGCAAAGTGGCAGACAACAATTTGTAACCGCATAAAACGTTCGAAAAGTGGACGAAGCGGTTTTTGAGCGACGGAACGCTCTCCTTATCTTATTTCGCTGCTAAATGTACATTTCGAATACAGAGTTCTTCCTGCACTGCACAGTGAGCTGCACAGTGAAATCATCGAAGGAGCGCTGTTGTGTGCTCTGGAGCAGGCGGTCCTCCTGGCCAGTTACAGTCTACAGGCGGCCTACGGGGACTTCGACCCGGAACGCCCCACCATCTCAAGGACTTCTTTTTGTTGCCGAAAGTATGTGTACGCAGGAGGAGATTCTCATGGAGTTGTTACGGGAGGTCACCCCGGAGGTGTCCAATACCCCTCGGTCGTTCCAGGTAAGATTTGTATTGTTTGTCAATGTTTTGCACAGTTTGGTACTTTTTGTTTGTTCCTCTTTATCCTGGTGTTACCGGCGTAAACTGTAGATTTTTTGTGCAGTTTTTTCATCTTTAGGAAAATATAGTTTGTACGAGTATTGTATATGTCGGTCGGTTCGGGTTTATGATTTCGTATAGTCGCAGGCTTGATATTCGGAAGCTTGGAACATCGTAGTGTAATGGCGCTTATGTGACGTTTTGTTTGGCCTTTGCGAGTTTGTGATGTTTACAGTTTTCTTTCATGTGCCAGTTTTTTGCAGCGTACAAGCAGTCACTTTCATATTTTGCTCATGTTATCCTCGTTTAACTAAAACAGTTAATTTTTTAGATTTTTCACACAGCTGTTTTCTTGAGATAATTGTCGTGTATTCTTGTGTGCAAGTTTTTGGCTGTGATTTGGGTATTCGCATGGTGTGGAATGTCGTAGTACCATGGCTTATGGCAATGTGTTGGCTATTGCAGTTTTATATGAGCCTTGTCGTGTCGGATAAGTTTCTGATATATGTTGGAGGCGATGAAACTTTTTTTCGCTGGAAAAGTTTCGTGGGATACACTGTTTAGAAAATAAGCCGCTGTCGTTTTTGTGATAAAAACATTCTCAAGTTAGTGTTCGATTGTTCATGAAATCTTGCTCGTCGATTTCATGGCATTTCTTTGAATTTGTTTTCACGACATTCTGTGGCTTCTACCTTTCGTGCTGTCGCTCACTGGTTTGTTTCGATCACTGAAAGGTCATCGTGATTATTTCCGGCATTTTGTCCATGTTACAACTTTCGTCGATACAACTGTGTGTGATTTTCCATAAGACCTACCGTAATATCGGAACAGTTGCATGTTGTGGCAATATATTTGTTAGCATCAGAAAACGTAGTGTAGTGGCTATAATGTCATTTGAGTGCGAAATGTCGCATTACGGTAGAACCAGTGCAGTAGCAGTATATATTTTGTGAGTTCCCTATCTTCCATTTTTTATGTGTAGATAATTTGGATCAGTTTCTAATTCTGACTTGCTTTAATGTGTTTATGGGTCTAACGCAGAGAAAGAAGGGTTTGGGCAGTATTCGGTGAAAATATCGATTAAATATCGGTATGTTAACTTACGTAATACAAGGGATATATCGATAATGTCTGCATCAGTTGTGAAAATAATTTTGTTGGTTGTTAATTCTCCACAGGATATGAATTCAGTACAGCGTAATAATCAAAAAAGTGTTCAAACTGTGCTTGTTTTAAATCATGCGGACTGTATTACTGCAGAACGTCGTCGTGTAAAAGGCTTTAATTATCATCGGCCATGCTTCTGGCAGAAGAAACATTTATCACAAAACAAACATGAGATAGTGTCTGATCCCTTCCGTGAATAATTTTTTCACTCCTTCCTTGAAGTTTTACTGCTGTGAAGATTAAATTAATTTATTCTGATTCATAGCTGATAATTTATGGATGCGGTTTGAAGGGTTCAGATTCGAATGTGATAACTGAACTAGCACTCACTGAATTTCGATAATTGCTGTATCATAATTTCCTGTGCACAGGGAATGTCTCTTGCATCGGCGGAGATGTACTACATCAAAGAAGCCCAGAACCTGGAAGGTTACGATGAAGAGTACTACGCCGCGAAAGTGCGTCCGGCAACGACCTGCTCTTGGGAACCAGTCATATCGGCGTTACCATCAAACATTCAACCGGCCCCTGCTGAACATGGCCTGGCCCCATCTGAAAAACGCCTCCCGTCAAAAGCGGAGTATTGTGCTGGAGTGCGTCGGCACGGGGCGGAGTAATCAGCGGATGGTGCAGATCTTCCTGGAGAATGCCGATTTTGCCGCCTATGTCCTGACCAACATCACGCTGCAGCAGGACTTTTATCTGACCGAGTTGGCCGCCAATGGGCATGCGGGGAATGGAACCGAGTTGTCCGAGAACGGGGTTGGCCCGGCGTAGACAGGACAACATCCCCAGGCGCATCCTTTCAGGTACATGCGAGACATACGGTTATCTGACTTTTTTTTGATAGATTTTCTGCTGTACCATTTAACTTCGGGTAATTCAGCAAAGAACAATCTAGAATTGTATAATATGGTTAACGGTTTAAAGACGTTCAGGACTCCGTAGTTTGGTTATTCCGTTGGGTAGTCATTCTTTCATTCGTTTCAGAGCTAGAACAAACGTAAGCTCACTGAACACGAGCGATCAGCTTTCCCAGGTATGGTGAAGAAAACATGTGATGAGCGTAGTGTATGGGCAGGTGTTCAGCTAATATACACGGTAAGCCATCGGGCATTGCCGTTTTAAGCTTATTATCGTGGTGTAGTTGCGTTCTTTTTGATAAATCGGGTTATATAATGATTATACACTGTGTAGTTACTTTTTCGCTGTAATCAGTTTGAGAAATGTTTAACCGTACACCCCAGCTCAGTTGTGTCATATTTCTTTGACCACTGCAGTCTGATGTCCACATTCTTTTAGTTTTCCTGTTTAATCACTGTAATATTTTTTGCTTTCTGAATGTTCTTTTAGTGCTCCGTTTTCCTTACGCTTCTATTAAAACAGCAAATGTGTATATGGAAAATGCATTTGGTTAGATTTCTTCAGTTGAGTCTTGGAAAGAGCCGCCTTAGCTCTTAAGAATCCCGTAGCGAGCTTAGTGCAGGGTTTTATATGGCTTGAACCTGATTCGAAACATCTCTTTTGCATTAGAACGAATACCGTCGTTACTTGCTTCAGTTATGGCTTTCGTGTACTTGTAAACTTTTTTACCTCACATCATTGTAACCCCCTCCGAGGGGACGATGCAAAACGGGAACCCGGCCGAGATGAAGGGGATCCAGGTGCAGTCTTCCATGATCGGACCATTAATCAACAGCACACTCGAGCTGCGTTCCACCGCGATGGGGAGGACGCCGCGGCGACCGGCGTTGCTGAGTTGTAGTACGCCGGATTTGCTGTCCATGACGGGACCGGTGCCGGCCAGGCGGGTGTTGGTGGCGCGACCAGAGAGGTTATTGATGCTCTGATTTATACATCGTTAACAGTCACTTAACACTTTGACAACTGAAACTAGTAAAACATTTTACACAACAATGTCAATGTGCACGTTCCTTATGCGTGACATAACTGGTATCGAGTCTTCGGACGCTAGTGTTTTTGTAGCTATATGAAATCGGTGAAATAATTAGTTCGTAATCTAGTTAACATGAGGGTTTTTCTAATACTGTACGTATATCTGCCGATAACAAAACCTTGACCATGTTTTCCTGTAGTGTTTGAATTCTCATCATGATTAAGTTTTCGTGCTACGATCTGGTTTTATCAAACACATTGCATTAAGCATTTTCTAATCAGTTGGTGAAATACAGGACCTCATTAAACTTGTAGTGTATTTGACGTAGTGTAAGGGCTTTGAAGTATGTTCGAGCAGGTCCTCAATATTATAAAGCCTCGATCTTTATTTGGTCGGTTGGCCTGACAAGCTGACATAAGATTTGCCAACTTTTTTACAGTTTTTTATGTTCATAAACTTTGCTAATCAGGTTGACGCTTTGCAAAACGAGTGATCCAGCAAAATTTTGTTACAATAGCTGTCATTTTCATAGTGATTATTGTTGTCTTCCAAGTTCTTTTTTTGTTAGCAGCACTTTTTAATATTCATTAGTTTGTTTCACATACCAGTTAAGCGGGCATTAATTTCTTTCATCCAGTTATGTCGATGTACTGTAAGTTACTGCAACAACTACCAACGTTATGGCTGTTAACATACTGTGTACTACGGTAAGAACAATGTATATTTTTTGAGGTAAAAAGAACGTGTATGTCTAGGAGCTTCAAGTAGTGCGGCAAACCGCCGCCGATGATTTTCCCATTGCTCCATTCAAACACTTTGACGCCGTTCTGGAAGAGGAGGCGTCTGCAGACAGCAGAGTCGTGTCATCCATCATTTCAGAGGATGAGGAAGTGAGTTCTCCCAGCCGCCCACTCTTGCTGGCCGCCATGAACGGGCTGGTACTGTCCAACGTCAGCCTGGCTGAACTCCCATATGAACAGAACATTCACGAGAATCTCTCACCGGAAGGCGCCCGCCGGGCTGCTTGGGAGAAGCCACTGTCGTCGGGGAGTGTGCTGATTGAGTTTGAGTAGATCCTCAAGAAGCGGCGGACCAATGTGTTCTGTAACGTGGCCAAGATGCCCGAGAATGCCGAACGGAATCGGTATCCGGATGTGCTGCCGTATGATGACACGCGGTCACTGTTGCGACGGTTTGGGAAGAATAATACCAAAGCGTAAGTCTGGAGCCCTCGTTGTTATATCATATGCCACTGTAACTGCCAATGTGAATGTAAAGTAGATCTAAACGCCAGCGAGTAGTGGAATTTCAGGCAGTAAATTGAAAAAATTTGAAAACACAAATAACCATCTGATTAATAAAGTCACAGGACACAAACGCGTTAGCCCAGAATGGGGTATGTGCCGCTTCACTACGATTTATGTATAAGGTGATCGAACAGGCACGCTGGTAATACATGTACATGTACTTGAATGTTTGATCCGATGACGATGTACGAGAATCGCATAAAAAAATCTAATCATTGTAATCAGAAATCAATCAATCACAATCTTTCGGAACACTCGCCAAAACTCGAAGCAAATAAATTTAAAAGTTCGGAAGTACAAATAAACAATCTCATTAACGTCGCAAAACACTAACGATGCACTTTGAATATACCACTTGTATTGTATTGTGAACTGACGATGTCGTCAACCAAGTGGTTGAGGCAACCCAAGTATTTGAGGCTTTTGAGCTAGTAACGACATAGGGAAACATCGTGCAGAAATTTGTAGAGTTTTACCGGAATTCCGACACATTCGCTCAGAAAACTCTTAATTTCTATGGGTTCCTCTTAATTCTGGTATTAAAAGCGTAATTTTTAGACTTTTTGTACAGTTTTTGATCTTTTAGCAATATTTGTATATCTATTGCCTATAATTTTATTGTTTTCTAAGAAAAATGCTATACTGCCTGCTGTTGTTGATTTAGTTTTTATCGATCTGAAAGCGCATTTTCTGGTCGATGTTAGTTGTTGGTTTCCTCCCGTTCGGTGTGGTTACAGTAGTTCTGTGAGTCACAAGATAACATTTTTCTTACCATTAGTCACTATTACATTGAATACATAGTTTCGTACTGGGGAAACAACAAGTGTTTCCAGCTTCAGGAATGACAGCGCAATACATATTCCGGAAATAGTAATGAAATCTCCACTTACCTCTCGCGGCGTGAATGACACGCAACGTGTACTCGTAGAATGTCGTAGTGCAAAGGCTTTAGTACTCGCGCTGGTATATGCCGACAAAAAATCTATTTATAATAGAAAAAAGAACACGAGCGAGTTTTCTGACTACTTCAATAATTGTTTGACACCTTCCTTGAAGTTCATTAATTACAGTTTGTGTTTTGACCCAATTTGCGCAAGGTTGAGAACTTCCTTTAATAACTGAACGATAATCGTTGAATTTTAAAAACAATATAAGTCATGAATGTACAGGTGGTCAATGGTTCAGTGACGTGCAAGGCTCGATATTTTAGTTTTTCCGTTTATTTTTCATCATTCACTCATTTCTGAACAAGAGCAAAACTAATGTTAACAGTTAACTCGCCGGGCATGAGTCGTGCCGCACGACGGATTAGCTTCTTAATCGGGTATGGTAAAGATACATTTCTGGCTCCAATCTAGCTGATCTATACTAATATTATAAGCGTAGTGGATGGGCTTTGCAGGCTTCTATTCGTGAATTACAGAAGCCATCAGAGTCCAGACATTGCCTTTTCTAAGCTTATTAGCACGACTTAGTTTTGTAGTTTGCGATAAATGTGTGCTATACACGATGTAGTTGTTGTTGTTGTTTTTTTAATCGATCTAAGAAATTCTTAATTGAACACCCTTCAGTTTTGGCATATTGAAATTGTGGTGAATATATTCACTTCATTGAAGTAGCGTGAATGATATCCACGCGTAGAGACGATGAAGCTTTTACACACCGACATTTCACAAATTCAGTACGAGTATTGTTAATCATAAAGAAAAAAATAACATCCTGGCTCCCTTCCTCGATAATTGTTCGACCTTCCTTGAAGTTTATTTAAGTGCTGCAACGTTAGTTTTATGTGGTCTGATTCATAACACGCGGAGTGTGTATTGCACTGATAATTTCACTTATTGGTTGCGTTTTCAACAACGGCTGTATCATGGTTTCCTGTGCACAGGGGATGTCACCTTCGTGCGCTACATCCAAGAGGCCCAAAACTCATCCCCAGAGGGGTGAAGAGTGCTACTCCGCGAAAGACGCGTCCGGCAACGACCTCCTCTTGGGGACCAGCCATATCGGCGTCACCATCAAACACCCGACCGGCCGGCCGCTGTGCATGGCCTGGCCCCGTCTAAAGAGCGTATTGTGCTGGAGTGCGTCGGCACGGGGCGGAGTAATCAGCGGATGGTGCAGATCTTCCTGGAGAACGCGGATTTCGCCGCCTATGTCCTGACCGATATCACGCTGCAACAGGACTTTTATATGGCCGAGTTGGCCGCCAATGGACACGTGGGGACTGGGACGGGCAACGGGGTGGGCCTGGCGGAGCCAGGACCACATTCCCGGGCGCATCCCTTCAGGTTAGTGCAATATACATACGGTTATCTGACATTTTGTTTGGATTTTCTGTCTGTCATTAAAGTACTGATGATTCAGAATTCTGTATATGGATAAGGGTTCAAAGGCGTTCAGGACTTAAATATTCTGTTTTTTTCGTTCACTTTTCGATTGTTACTTTGTGAACTAGAACAAATGTAAGGTCACTGGGCTCGAGTTCTTGTAACTTCCTCGGGTAGGAACAGATGGTGGGTATATGTTATGAGCGTAGTGTACGGGCTTACCTTCACGGAAGAAAGAGATCTAGAAGCTATTGCACGTTACCTTCTGAGCTTTATGTATATTAGCGTGATTTATGTTCCGTAGTTTTTTCAAGTGTGAGCTCTGCACTGTTGTCATTTTTTCTTGGTAGTCGATCTACGACATCAACAGGCCTCGGTTCTGTTATACTATTTGTTCACTTGTCCGATGTCTACGTTTCGTATAATATGGTATTCCCTATAATATTTTATTTGTTTACTGTACGTTCGTGAATGTCCTTTTGTAGGCAGCGTTTTTCATCCGGGTACATTAACGTAACAAAGGTATTTATCATTTAATTTGTATAGTTGCAAATGCATTTTGGTAAGTTTTCCACAATTTTCTTGCGTCGTGGACTCGATTGGCAAAAGCCGCTCTAGCTTTTTTTGGATCCCATGACAAGCGTAGTGTAAGGGCTTTATGGAGATCGCGGCTGTTAGTAGACATGTCCTTTGCATTCGAAAGAAATATCATCGCTATTTGAGTTATGGTTGTTGCGTGTTTGTGAACTTTTTTGCCCAGTTCCGTAACAGCCATTGTAGTATGTAACTGACAGTACTGAAAAATTATATGATATTGCGTTTTTATGGAAGACAGTCTGTGCTTACTGATGTTCGTGCGCTGCCATTTGGTGGATTCTCAATCGTATACGTGCAATTAAGAATGTTTAGGTTGTTAACTAGCTTATCGGTCATAATAGTTTTGACAACAATGAAATTTAATATGTACATAGTTGTGTTCGTAATGGTCATACTATCGACATTTCTGTTCGATCTTCCTGATTTTCGAGTTTGTGATTATACTTCCTAATTATTTGTTACATTAGCGGTTCTAATAAAACCGAAGCAGTGCATGCTAGACTGGATACAGGGTGTTTAAAGGAAATTATTCTAATAACTGATGTAGTTTGTCTGTTCGAAATAGATTTTAATTTTGAGTGAACTTATGTATCGATTAGGGACGAATCCCCGGACGATTACGACTGCGGTAAAGATAGAATGTCAAGAGCGTAGTGTATGGGCTTCGCAGAGATACTTTCGTGACGCATAGTAACACAAGCCATTTGGTAATTTATTTAATGAACTTATTAGCTTTGTTTAACTCTTATAGTTTTTGAAAAATGTGCAGTATCTTTTTTAATAGTAATCACAGAAATTCTTACAATTGATCATCCTTTTATTGACCATCTCCGCTGACGATTAGCATAATTACCATTATATAATGACGAGAGAAACCAATGTTCCGTTGCTTCGGACTTGTTTTTAATCCCGCAATCTTAAGGCAAGATTTGATCTACATTGTTCAGCTTTGAAGTTATCGGTTCGTTATTTTTGCCCGGTACGTTATGGATTTTATGATGTATAGTATGGAGAGCCGTTTGGGTCACCACAACTCGACTATCTGACATTAATTTTACTCATCACGAAATCTAGAACATGGT
>JAQGAU010003984.1:0-12291 GCA_034698045.1 Paramacrobiotus richtersi
GTTCGAACTGAGCGCACTATTACATAACTATGCAAAACAGCATAGTGACTCATTCGACATGCGCTAACCATAACAATTTTGGGCCAGGTACGCTTTGCATACCGAACTTCTTCCATACTGATCTTTCCAAGGCCACATTGCATACCGAACTTCCTGCATACCGAAATTTTCCCAACCAACTGGATAGCGGATTTCTCATACTTCCACACCAAACAGTGCGCACCGAACTTTATTTCCCCGTACAACAAGGCTTTGTCTTCAGTTGAATTCTTCGTCTTTGTCTACAGGCACTATCCATCGCGATGAATGGGCTTAGCACTTCGACAGTGTCCTCAGTTGTTAGTGCTTTGTCTGAAAGTGCACAGGACTGGCGGCGGCTGGCCAGTGGCCAGCATTTCTCCCTGTGGCTGTTTCGATCCTGTTGAAATCTTAGGTGTTTTGCTTGACCTCTACGGGAAGGGAGACACCTGCAGCAGCGCTGCGTTCACTTCTCGTTGTGCCGCGTGGTACTGCGCATGTCTGAGCCATGCTAAATTTTCGCTTTACAGTCAGTTGATGGATAGTTGCGATAGTCATATTGGCATAACCTGTGTGTGCGTGCTAAGTAATTGTGTAACACTGCCAATAATTTTAATTTTGCTTCCTACAGCCTTATAGGCGTCAACCTTGTTTTACAGAGCTGTGCCGTTCATTAGAACTGATCCGTACAGTGTGAATACCATCTCAAACGGTGTGAAAACTATTATTCTGGGGGAATATGAATTCTCAGGCACCAGAGTCCAACGACGAAGAGGACGAAATGCGAATAGGAAATACTGTAGCCACATCACAGTACATGTTTCGGCAGATTGATAAAGTCAGTTCCGCTACAGTTTCAGCTCCCACATTCGAAAGGCATGTTTTCGTTCGTCTGTTGTTATAGCGGGAACGCTTTCCTTGGTCAACTTCAGCACGTTTTGCTTTCGTAATCATATAGCCGTGTCCGTTAGGGGATTTGTACATGAGATGTGCCACCGGGGGAAGACAACGCAGCACTTCCCCGGTTGTAGGCTAACGGCTCCCGTACCGCACACTTTGATCCTTCCGAATACCACTGGGGCAACTTTTAGCCTACTCTAATTCTTCTAAAGGGAACGTACTGACGCTTTTGCAGCTGGAACAGGGATTCGGCCGTTGCTTGCGCTGTATAAGAAGCACTTTTCGACAAAGTGCAGTGGAAGCCAATGGATTTCGTGCCTTGATGTTCCTAATGATCCCACATCGCCTAAATTCATCGCATACGATCTACTTCTTATTCTCATCCAAGAAACTTTCGGTCAAAAGCCGTCTACAATTTGACCCAGCCCTAAAGCAGTATCCAATGGTCGGAGTCGCTCAGACTTTGAACCGAAAATAAAGCAAACTTTTTTTATGATTAAGCACCCAGGTTCGACATGGGTTGGTGGTGGGGAAGTATTTTGTAACGAGTTGTTTATCCCTGTCATGCCTAGAATTTGCCCCAGCGGTACGGGAACGGTTGAACGTCTTGACCATACTACGCAACATCCGCGAGTTGCGCGCACAAAGTGACAATGGGACAGCGTAGATCCATCTTTTCACGTTCAAAAGCATTAGGTAGATGTTATTCAATGTTTTTATTGATGCAAAGGCTCTGTCCGCCGCAATGCTTTTGATTTGGCTGGAGTCTAGTCTTGAACGTTTTGACCATGATTATCCCGGACGCCTGCCCTTCTTGCCCTCATCCGCTCTGTGCTAAAATTTACTTCCTCCCTTCCTTCCTGGTTCCTCCACCTTGTCGTTACTGATCTTTAGATATTTTAACAAAATATACAGCTTATTTCGGACCAGGTCATGGCATTTCTTCCGAATCAAGAAAGGGCATTTATTCCGGATCCGCGGCGCAGGGCAGTTAGACTGGTTACGAAAAGGTCACCTATTCCGCATACGTGCGGGGCACTTATACCAGACCCGGGCAGGTCATATATTCCGCATGCGCGCAGAGCACTTATAGCGGATCCAGGCAGGGCAAATATTCCGGATCCGGGTAGGGCAAATATTCCGGATCCGGGTAGGGCAAATATTCCGCATCCGGGTAGGGCAAATATTCCGGATCCGGGTAGGGCAAATATTCCGGAACCGGGTAGGGCAAATATTCCGTATCCGGGTAGGGCAAATATTCCGGATCCGGGTAGGGCAAATATTCCGGATCCGGGTAGGGCAAATATTCCGGATCCGGGACACTATTTCGGGTTATATCCGCTAAAATTTGGAACTGTGCTCACGTAAATTTTGAAGATTTTTGGCTCTGCATTTAAGGTGAAACAATGCTTACGGGATGGTTCACCGATATCATGCTTTGCTTTTTGCGTGGACTCGGTAATGTGTAGAATTATCACTGGAAATGTTATGATGACATTGACAAAGAATGGACTGGTCTAAACAGTGATATGTTATTGCACCCGCAGTGCGCGCGCAGACACGTGAAGGTAAAGATCAGGTGAATAAAGAGAAAACTCGTCGTGTTAATTCACTCGTGCATCCGAAGCGCAGTTTCAAAACGCCATAAAACGCGTAAAATTACACGACCCCACCAGGCCAACACAAAAATTATTCCCTGCATTTTTTTGTTTATTGTGTAACTGTGTCATCGGTCCCCCGTATGTACATCAGTACATGTAACTCTTTCGAGTTTCGATATTATTATTTCGTTATTTCCGTACACCATGCATAGCTGCATATTATAGGCCAGATTTCTGGCTCGCGAATCTTATGTGATTTCCTTGAACCTACTAATTCGGGCAAACGTCGATGTTTACTTGTTTAGCAACGCGTAGATTTTTCTCGTGGACTTCAGATAGCCATTCTCCAGTTCATATCGACTATCGTTGATAGTACTTTATTTGGTTCGCTGTTATGCAAACTATCACTTCAGAAAATTTATAGAGTTTTTTGGCAATAATTTCGTCCGCATCGATCTCGATCCGGTATCGATCTGGAAGAATGGCATTAAACCCCAAAATCAAATCCGGATGTCCATTGAACAGACTGACCACGCGGTCGATGACGCCAAACGTATCCAAGGTCTTCAATTTGAACTCCTTCATAATGCCGAGGAAATCGTTGTAGACCATTGGATTGTGGTTGAAAGTGATTCTAATCTGATCCAAGTAGGCAAGAGCGACGTCTGCTGTGAGACGCGGATGTCCGGACGTCGGCCCATGGACTTGATCTGCTCTGAGATCATGCATTTTCCTGCCAGATTCACCAGTGATGTCGTCGTGCAAGTCGGAATCCCTCATTAGACTCTTTTCCACAGCGGCCCGTTTCCTCCAAAAAGTAAGTAAAACTGGAGAAATTAATCAAATAAAAGACTGGCACATTATAGAGATTCGGGAATTGGGAGATCGAGACGTCCCAGTTTTAAGGCAGGTCGTCTTTGTGAACTGAGTTATAATTGAACGGCTCACGTACCTTTCTAGTTTCTAATGGCCAGGGCCGTGTGACTTATTTGGGTTTACGATGCTCTGTGAAAACATAGTTTTATATGGATCCACGGGCATCGACCCGTATTCTACCGTTTCCTAGCAATATTTTCGATTTTTTCGAACAGGAAAATGATGCAGAATGTATTAGTCCAGCAATTCTATTAATGTTGAGGCGCGGAAGCCACAGATGCATTTGTACTTCTATCAATTGTATGTACTACCGGCAAAGTCCTGACGTCGGTGTATGTACACCGGTTTGGACTTTGGGCCGGCTAAAACAGGTTCATGGAACCTAGCTGATCATCAGCTCGAGTAGAAGATCTAGCAGTGTAACAATATCATATATGTCATCATATATCATACTGTATGTCAAAATATATCGTCAGTACCTTATGGATATCTACGGCTTCTGTTGGTCTGCTACCACGTGCAGGGATGTTCCCTGATTTTAGGTAGGCGTTAAACGCATTAAACAGACAGACAAACAAATAAAACAATTATCGTTACCAGCTGAAGCAACATATTACAGATGCACCAACGTGTTAAAATTCTCGGATCGGGTCGTTACGCATAGTTCTCCAGAATCCAGCTACACTGAACAATATCTTGCTGGGGGCGGCGCAACTGTTGCCTCTGAAGGTTTGAGCGCGATGAATAACTGCCGGCTGTGGGCGCGACATGCATTCATGAATTCTTGATATGAATTTTAGGTAAGGAATTAAGATTATTATTTGGTACATCGCAAACGGCGAAACGCTGTACCTAACATGCAACTAACGAAGTTTGCTGGAGAAACTGAAGCTATCCTGTTTATAATCAGAATAGTGCGTCGGAATGGCCGCAGTGTACTGCGTGACGGAAAATGAACAGTCACATATCGTTATTTCTTGTTGTTATTCGGTTTTAATTTATTCAGATAAATGACAATGCTGTTAATTGTTCAACTTCATGTTTAATTCAGGTTTTGGTGTTGCATAAGCAGTTCATCCCACGCACAAGTCATTATCCGAATCACTGTCCACCGAAGTCAAAGTCTCAGTGTTTCAAGATCATCATCCATCGTCATATTGTTCGCAATCTGGCTCGTTATTCCGACTGATCCTGCAAAATATTACAGAAGCTTGTAGTTATTGTAGTGAGTTATACCCGCTACAATAACTACAAGCTTCTGTTTTCACTACAATAACTACTACAATAACTACAAGGAATAAGTTTTTTATTTAATTGGATTGTTTTTACGCAGCTATTTGTACGACATCTGGGCAGACCAATAAAACTCCAGTTATACTGGTACATAGTCTAACACTGCTAACGCGCGACCACGCGAAACACGTAGTACGACACCTCAGCGCCGATCATTTCAGCCACGCCCTTTCCAACGCCGCAATGTGTCATAGGCATCATAACTTCAGATGCAAGTATGCAGTAATTGTATGTATTATGGAAGATAAAATTAAAGGTTCGTAGACCATGAAACGTTACAGATGTGAGATGTTATGGTTACAAAAACATACAGCACCGCAACGTTGCGGCGCTGAAAAGGATTTCGCTGAAAGTTATTAGCTGAACAGCCGGCGCTGAAGTGTCGTACAAGTACAACCGTAGAAAGTTTAACTATGCTGATTGTTCAACAGCTGGTTACGTTGACTGCTACCACGTGCACAAAATCAAAATTATCAGACAGACTGTGTGTTTACTCTGCGGGCATTCAGCGCAGCGCTTGATCCGGGTGTTAGCAATTCGCAGAAAACACCGGCTCTTTACCGACCTGCTTGTCCGCAGTAGTACTCAAGCAGCAACGAGCGGCGCAGGCAGTGAGCCGATGTGGAGGGATCGTTGGCGGTTATCAGACACTCTACATGTTCCATATCGTGACAATTAGGCAGCAGGCGATCCAAGACATCAAGTGCGCAGGATTGCGTTGGTGTGCTTGGTGCGGGCAGCAGAAACTTCGCGGTGACGAGATGCACAGTCTGATTGACCTTAACGCCAGGATTTGCCGATGCACAGTCCGCTTTGTAGGATTGACCGTTCGGAAGGATTACGGCAGTAACGTTACGGCCGTCTTTTTTATAGTCAAAAACAGACAATTTGAACCGGAACCGGAAAATCGAACAAGATTTTCCGGCTTTAGCCATCTGAAAAGAATCAGCATTCAGTTTCAACTCCAAAATCAACATACAGGGAACAATTTATAATACCAAAAAGATAAAACAGTAACAAGGAGATAAGTCAGGCACTACGATGCATTAGAGACAGAACTGTTTTTATCAAAACAAGGAGCTTACCGGGAGCCCACTGAGAACTGTAAGAACTACCACAGATGAAACAATATTAAAACGGTAGCAAGAAGCCATGGCAAACAGTCACGGTCTGGCTCCCCGATTACTAGATATGATCGTCGTCCGGATTCTTCCAACTGTAGAAAACTAAAATGCATTGGCTGCTCAAAGTGGAAATTCATGATTAAGTCGTGCGAGCGCGTGCCTTGCAAGCCTACGGCATTAAATGCAGACATTATGCATTATGAAAAAGTTTTTGCTTCACTGCTGAGCGCTGACTAAGTGATTTCTGCCATTTCATGCACTGTGTAATGGTAGGCGGCAGTTCGTTTTGCCGGTTGTTGACCCAAACAATTTAAGCAATGCAGTTTAAAATTTAAACAGGCACTGGGTATTTCGCCAGTAATCGATTGCCGGTATTAAAAACTCTCTCTTAGACGCTTTTTATGCGCACATTCTGCTGTAAGTGCCGATTTTTTGGTCTTTCTCAATAGCAATAATAAAGTATTAAAGGTAATGAGTTTTCTCACTAGACGTTCTTACTGAAGAAGTGACAATTTATACAGCCGTCTAGCATCGTTTAACTAGTTTAATAAGGTTTAATTATTTCAAATGTATTAGCAGAAATAATGATGCTGCTGTGGACACATACGCAACCGCTTCACTGCAGCGACAACTCGAAATTGTGTGCCAAGGTGAGCAGATCCAGTCTGGAGCTATTGAAAGCAACACTGTAAGGTAGTCAGGTAGACGTACCTCGTTAACAAATTCAAAACTGCTGTTTAACCCATCCCTGTAACGCATTTCGTAATACATTAGTCTACGGGAATAACGCTGGCCGACCATACCCACCCACCCCCCTGGCCGTTACGTAATATGTGACTGACGCCTTAACCATCCAGAATAAGTAAGCATTTCTATGTGCCAGTACTTAGTTTTTGTGCACTTACAATTGACGTTAGTTCACATTAAAACAAACAAGTTGATCGGTTAAAATTGTTTATTATTTCTGAACGACGTTAACTTCATTGGTCGCATTTGTGATACTCATACAAGCTGCATACGAAAACAGCCCCGAGCAAGCATCGGGCTTTCTCGCGCTTGTCGTGGTTACACGCGCGCAGTTATACAATAGTACCAGGCAACTGATACACAAGGCAGAACACATGTGAGTGTATGTTTACGTCAGTTATGTACATAAGAAAAATTTTAAGTACGCTAAAAATCCAACAGACCACTTGACCAAAAATTAAACACCACTTGACAAAAAATTATACACCACTTGACACTCCCGTGAACGATGGTACAGAAAAGGGGGGCGTTTTGATGGCCGAATCTAGCGTGGATGTGGCAGTCCCTCATTCATTCTTCCGATCTTTACTGGAACCGCTATCGGAAGCGCTCGACTTCGGACGGGAACATCCACACGAGCATCCGTCCCAACACGCTGCGGAAAACATAACCCACATACCGGAACAGCGATAAAAACAACTGACAAAATGCTATATCGAGTTTGATATACTGTTCTGCTTTCGATACTGAACTACACGTACAGGTTGCGTTGCTGTTTTCGTGAAAGGGAATCAACAAAGTCAACGTACAGTACCTGGTGCTGTGCAGAATGGCATCTTGCACTTGTGCGGTTTGCAATTACTCGCTTGTTTCGCGCAAAGGTTGTTTTCGGCGCCTATAGCTGTAATTGCAGAGGTGCATTAAATGTTGAAAACGCTGTGCCTAATAAAACACACTCGTAAAATACATCGTAAATTTACACAGAACACAAATACATACTGTATATTATTGCGATTACGACAATGCAGTGATATGTTAACAAGAAATTAGCAATAAGAATAGATTATCAATAAACAAGAGCTAAAAAAAGAGATTCAAAGGCGCTGGGCGTATAGAAAGGGTTTACATATCTACTTCGACAAGTACAGTAGCTTATAGCACATTTTTTACGGATCACGGGATATCGCACCATTCCCCCAATGCTTTGTCTGCAGGGAAAATCATATTAACATTGGGGGGAAATCACAGTGTAACTCAGAGCAGCCTTCGCAACGCAACGCCTCTTGCACCTTCGAATCTTTCAAAACTGAAACACTTCGCATTCGTTTTGCCCTGAGTCAGTCTTGCCCCGCGATGGACCAAAAAAAGCTAAAATTTGGCGAGTATTATGATACCAAATAAGGGTTGTTTCATGGCGGCTCAAGTATTCGAGGCGTTTGTAGATACCGTGTGTTTTCTACGGACGCAACTTTCAACGGTTCTGTCTCTTGCCCATGTTAAAAAGAATCGCTTCGCATTTCCTTCAACCGGGATGAAACAACACTTACTTGGTATCAAAATACTCACCAAATTTTTGGCTTTCTTTTGTCCATCGAGAGGCAAGACTAACTCAGGGCAAAACGAATGCGAAGTGTTTCAGTTTTGAAAGATTCGAAGGTGCAAGAGGCGTTGCGTTGCGAAGGCTGCTTTGAGTTAGACAGTGATTTCCCCCTATGTTATTGTGATTTCCCCTACATATAAAGCATTGGGGGGAATGGTGCTATATCCCGTGATCCGTAAAAAATGTGCTATAAGCTAAAGTACTTGTCGAAGTACTCAAAAGCCTGCCGAATTAAACAAATCATTTTACCTGACTCCACAAAAAATAAGGCAACGATGCACATAAACAACAATATTCTAGCACACTTCATTCTCGAGAATGCTACTGAATTAATGTGGGTATTCGAAAATAAATCAGTGAACA
Source organism: Paramacrobiotus richtersi (assembly GCA_034698045.1). Taxonomy (NCBI): domain Eukaryota; kingdom Metazoa; phylum Tardigrada; class Eutardigrada; order Parachela; family Macrobiotidae; genus Paramacrobiotus; species Paramacrobiotus richtersi. The sequence goes on from JAQGAU010003984.1 coordinate 8,523, forward strand.
AAACCGCAACGCAGGGGAGTGAGTACTGTGGAAGTTATATACACTGCGATCGGACCATACCCGAACAAACGCGTTTCGCGCCGTGTATCCCAGCCCTGCGCAGAATTCCGATCTGTTACAGCATTTATAGGACAACTTTTCAAGGCGCGCCCGAATAACAGGTTTCTAGGGAGACCACTGCAATCGCTTTCTGCAGACCCCGTTGCTAACAGGAAGGGGTGGACCTAGTTTTTGCGGTCATATAAATAATGCCGTAAAAGACATACCAGTGAGCGTACGAGGGTACCATGCGCGTCGTTCGAAAGCACTCAAGCCAGTGTACTTTTATGCCTGGGCCTACTGCAATCCAGCGCCAAGGAACGGGTGAACCTTGATACGGAACTCTACCTCTCGTAGAATCCTATAGTAAATACTGTGAAACTGGATATGGCTAGTAGTTCTGAGGCAGTGGTGTCTCAGCCTTCCCGTACGGCAGCATAAACGAGGGACAGGTTCGACAAGTTTACAACGTAACCGGACAGGAAATTTAATCCACCAAAGTCACAAGAAAATAGTTTTAATTTTACGGCAGAAATGACAGGGAAGCAGTAGATCACAGCATTCCCTTGGAAAGAGTTAACTCACTTTGGACAAGGCTGCTCTGTTCACCTTTAGCCACCGTGGGCTCAGAATGATGGCAGAGTTCATAACGAGCTTCTCTGTGCTCCTATTAATCAAAAAATTTGTTACCGAGGCCATGAAATGAAAGGTCAAAGTCTAGTATGGTATGCCTTTGCAGTACCATTGCGGCCACGCCCACAGCACGGTGCCGAGGACTCAAAAAGAGCCTTGTCCCATTCTATCCTGGGCGGAAATAAATAACCTTTCAATTAAGTGCCCTGGTATAAGAACTGGATGAATCTCAAATTTTTCAGGAATTTTAGAACCGAAGAAAGTGAGGTGACAAACAAGCGTCCGATAGCTTTTAAAACCTGGAGGCTTCCAGTTTAAATCCTGCGTAATTTCGGCATGGTGTGTAAAATCCGAACTCTGTACCTCGAACGGTACAAGAAGAAGTGGGCAATCATGTAAGATACCAAAGAGGATTGCTTCTCAAAACGGTGACCTATGGCAGTACCCCAAAGACGTTGTTCGGGTATGGCCCGATCGCAGTGTATCTCGGAGAAACTACGAGCAGCAAATTTATAGCTGAACACAGTAACAATTCCGGGTATTACACCCGGATCGGGATTGGCCGGTCATTGAAAGTATACACGACAACAAAACAATTAGGGCAATTACCGACACCGTTTCGGCTTATTGTTGAAACCGCTTTATTGTTTGCGACGGTTACGAGTTATGAGGTACATAGAGTCTTTGCGGGCTAGTAGTGCAGAACGGCAGCAGGTCTCCCAAGGAATGAAAAATGTCTGATCACCAGATAGATTTGACAATGTGGTATGAACGCAATTTTCCAGCAATTTTTCAACGAAGTATTGAACAAGTCGTAAAGGAGCAACTCAACCACTCTGTTTTCTGAACAAATTCAAGATTTTGGGCGCAGTTTCAGAATCTTCTCCAGATATAACCGAAATTAACTGTATCAATTAATTCACGATTAAATCCCAAATATAACCAGATAATTCAGAAGAATCTGTCCGTTTTTCTGTTCAAGACGCAGTGATGTCGCACAATGCCACAAACATACAGGTACACGCAACACGTTTGGAATGGCCGTGAACTACATGTAAAACTCATTCCTCTACCAGTGTCAGGAAAATCACTGCATCGCTAAATTACAATCGCACTTCCGAGTACACTACAGTTAAACAACTGTCCGAAAGAAACACATCCAAGGAACAATTTTAAGAAAAACCTTTAGGAGCAGGTACAAAACAGCAATCAGCGTCCAAAATAAATCCGTAAACGATAGAGTAGAGAAGGTTTTTGGATAGCGGATGCGTGCAGGAACGCTGCAGTCGCTCAGTGATGCGTTTTGGTTTTATTGGAGGAACTGCTCGGCTCCGGACGGGAACATCCACAGGAGCAACCGTCCCAACAGGCTGCAGAAAACGCAAAAGAGATTTACTGGCAGACCGGCAAACGGCAGCCAAAATGCTTAACCTATTATATTTCTATTCACTGGTGTGTTTCCAGTAACGGTAGAGAAAACAAGAAACTCCCGAGCGTACAAACATATCTGAAAGAGACCAAAACACGACAACGTACCTCCTGGGAAGCAGTGCGGGATCATACATTTCCTGGGCTTGCATTTCCTCACTTGTTTCGCACAAAGTTCGTTTCTGAAGCTGACAGCTGTAATTACAGGCCGGCATTAATTAGTGCGATATGTCTGCCGTACATGTATAAACGATGACTATGGAATGATAAAAGGAGAGATTCATGACGCTGTAGGCCTTCTTCATTATTAATTTATCGAAATATACTCAGTAAAGCGTACTTGGTTAAAAACTTTGGAATTCAAAAAATCTTACCTGACTGTACGAGGAACAGGGCAACGATGCACATAATAAACAACACTTTAGCACTCTTCATCTTACGAATGCTGCTAATAATGCAGGTATTAAAGGTTAACGCAAAAGCTAATGCCAAGAAAATCACAGTGCACGGCAATGACTGCGGAGTGATACTGTATGTCTCAGAAAAACTGTGAGCAGACAAATTTATAGCCTGAGTTCAGCTGGAATTTCGGATATTAAATCCGGATTGGCCGGACAATGAAGTCCTGCATAAACGAAAGAAAATAAATCAAGCAGGTGCGGTTTCAGCCGATTGTTGACCTGTGAGTTTTTGAGAAAGTCTTTGATTGTTTGCGGTCCATGACTCAACAGGCTATCGTAGTATGAAATCCTTGGCTCTGGTTTGGTTCAGTTTGGTTTCGATTTTCTCAGTCTTGGTTCAGAAGACAGTTATTACTTTTACTTAGATTTTTTTCTGTCTGGCATACCAACCCATTTCCCGTAATTAATATATTAACGTGACTCGCGTTAAAAAACGCAAGCTAGCTGGGATAAATAAAGGTCACTGGCAGAATCTGTTGTGGCCATGTATGCAGGTTTGAGATACAAGGTCACTGCAAACGTTCATCATCGAAATTGCGGAAGACGAATCCGCACGCACCAAAGCGCAGTTGTACTGCGTTACAGTCAGTACTCACTTGTCAGTTAAATATGCGTTAGTCAGAAAAATAGCCATTGTTCTGTTTATTCGAGCAGCTCTGACGAGACAATAATCAGAACGACTAAAATTAATCGGTATGTTTCATAGCAGCTACGAGCTAGTTAGGTACCACCTTGTATGTTTCAACAGAAAGCAACAAGCAGTAGCCGAAAACCGGGCAAAAACACAGTTTCAACTGCAGTCAGCTGGTAGTGTGTTTTGGTAAACAATAAGCTCGATGGTTACGGAGTTGTTTTCTGCATCGCGTCTCGCAACGTCCCTCAACTGTAAATGATACCGCAAAAGCAACCAGCTACCGGTATTGGAGTCTGAGGTAGACAACCTTGATTCTTGTGATGGAAACAATCGCAAGGACAATCCTTGCAGACGAAGGGCTCAGTCGAGTAGCATCGGTTGTACCGGAATTGCTGGACCCCACCCTTCCCTAGGCGATGCACTCCACATCCAACACCTAACTATTATTCAGGCTACAGTTCCCCAGGGAAAACTTATTTGCAGCGGTACCAGGAAGACACGGCTCTGCCTCATAGGATACATGTCCAATATTCTCGTTATTTATAGCGGTACCAGGAAGGCACGGCTCATTCTC
>JAQGAU010003985.1:0-12290 GCA_034698045.1 Paramacrobiotus richtersi
GTTCGACATCGGTCCCACCAAAAACATACACTTCACACTTGCTCATGTTCAGTTCTAGTCCAACAGCACCTGCGCCAACCTTAAGTTTCTCGAACAAGTCCAGTATCTGGGCCAAGTCTCCGCCGAACGCCGCGTCATCGAGGTACCACAAACTCAAATCAGCCTGCACATCCTGGGACAATCTATTGAGTAACAGGCAGAATAATGGTGGTCCAAGTGGGTCTCCTTGTTGGACCCCAGCAGCGGAAGAAATTGAAGTGTTGTCCCCACAAAACAGCGTGCTAGGGCTTCCGTAGGCGGAAGCCCTAGCACGCTGATAGGGAGTACCCGCAGATGAAAAGCAAAACATCGGGCGTGCCGTCGCGAAGATTATTTTGGGGGGCCCCTACTATGTCAGGCCCCCGTCCAGCTGCAAAAGCATCGGGTTCTGAAGGAAACTGTACGATATTTGGCTAGCCATGTCGAAGTATTGGAGCTGATAATTTTTGCAGTCTGGCATTTAGGCGTGACTTCGTTGTTGATTACTCTCCCTTCCGTTCTTCGTATTCAGATGCAAAACCCGCATTGAAAAGTTCGGAACTCTGACAGGCTGATAAATTACGCCATGGAACGAAAAAGGGTAAGTGGTGCTTTGATGCGTCCAAGTAAACTTGGCAAAAAAGCGTTCATTTCTCAGAACTAACTTCCTGTTTCCAGAATCTAATATCAGAATGTGGATCTGCGACAGGAGAGCCGATGTGCAAGAAGCCAAAGATCTCTCCCGACAAAGTCAAACTTATCGTCTGGGATACTGTCATCGTGGCAGACAAGCAAAGACTCCTCGGTTCCTCGCCGTACTTTGTCTCCCTCTTCAGATTCCACGCCAACGATAATCTGGAAACCTTGTCTCTGATCCCTCCCGAAAATGCCGATTTGGATTGTTTTCTGGCCGTGCTGAATAGTCTCTCCAATGAGAAAGTGAAGCTGAATATCACTGCAGCGGACCTGTGTGATGCTCTGTTTGTATACTTTGATGTGGAACAGATCAAGGAGGACCGTCTGACAATCTTCCGGGAACTGCTGCCAGCGCTGACGATGGATGAACTGGTTCGTGTCTGGCGTAAGGGACATGCGGGTGCCATGGGCAGTTTCACGAAAGTGGCTTTGGTCGGAATTTCAAGGAAGATGGGAAGTGCCAGTTAGGGGGAGTTCTTGGATCTGTCTGCTGATTAACTTGTCGCACTGATGTCTGATGATGGTCTCTTGCCTTTGATTGTATATAACGTTTGCAAGGTACGTTTTTGCATTTTTGAGCATTATCCAGGCTCGTGAAGGTGGACAACATTTTTGTCAGATTCACGAGTTTGGTATTGATTCTCTAATGCAGTATTCACAAGTTGCTTCTCTGGAGTCGCACTTCGGATGCATTTTCCTTTATCGGATTATTATCAATGATTATATAGTTATTATCCTCGGAAAATCGTCTTTCTGTAGAACGCGATGCAACTGGGAACGATTGTTGCATTTACAGTTGCAGGCTGTCAAAGTCTGGTTCTCTCACGATTCCAAAAACCGGAAGAAGGAGCGAGTATTACAGCGAGTTTTGGCTGAAGTTGTGTGGGACGATTCTACCAAATATCTGCTGCAGTCGATCTCTCGCGAGTGCTAAAAGCCGGATAAAAGGCCGAAAAGAACAGTTTTAGGATGGTTTTAGCGGTTACAAACGTTCAACAGCGATGGTTATAAAATTCCCGGTAAGGAAAGACCGCGAAGCCGTTATAAGTCCTCCAAGACATTTGCATATGTGTTTCTTATCTGCTCGATTATTATATGTAGATGAAAAGCTGCTGAAGAAAGTGGGTGCAAGCGGCGGCATCATCGTCGACAATCTGCTTTAGTATTGTCTGGAAAAGATAGATCGTGATCCGTTTTTCTTGTTTTGCCGGATTAATACTGATAACAAAGATCGTGAAGGTTTGAATCTGATCTATGCGGAAGGCGCGAGAGGAGATGATCCAGAAGCTGAGTACGCTAGAATTGTAGAAATGATGCATCTATCGAGGGGATAATAGCATTAGTTCAGTATTTTCAGAATTTTAATCTCAAACAATACAGCTTCATTGAACACAACTAGATCAAAATGTATCCCAATTAGTAGTTTTGCATGAAGCATGAATCTAGATGGACAACAGCTGTTAATTCGAAAAATGCTTTTGCTCTTGTTTCGGCAAAGCCCAGTCGAACAATACTGTACATACAGCAGAATTCTCTTTGTACTTAGGGAACGATGTTTAGTCTTTCTCGCAGTATTGGAACAAAAGAGTTTTTCGCTACGACATGATTTGTTTTTTCGCTGTAATTAGGATTGTTTTCGGTAGTTTTCCATGAGAACTTTTGTGGTTTGCAGATACAGCCTGTGCCTCGTTCAAGCGGCCGACACGAAAAAGATTGGTTGTTTTATTCCGTACTGGCAGTCCTTTCCGCGTAATATGGAAGACAGGATCAGTGTGAGCAACTTGGCCAACAGTATTTCGCTTTACGACATTGCGACTGACGAATGGCAGAAGCTTCCGTGTTTACCCTTATCCCGGTCCGGCTGTGTGCTGATTCAATGTGGCTCATTTTTGTACATAATTGGAGGAACCGAGTGTAAACCGTTGGGTAAGGGCTACTGCAGTGCCAGCGCTCATCATTGCTATCGTCTGGATTTGAGCAAGTTGATTGTGCCACGGGATCGCTTGGACGAGGCGGACGGTGAATGGGAACGAATCGCTGATCTAAGGGGACCGAGGATTCATCACCATGCTAGAATTCAGTATGGTCGTATCGTTGTCTATGGAGGCCTCACCGTCACTGTACGCGATGGTGAAGAGACGTTCAAAAACGCCGGATGGTCCGAGTCGTATGACCCCACGCTGAATTGGTGGACTGTCCTTGGTCCTTCGTCGTAAGTTTTCAGTTGGCGCTTTCTTCTACCTTCGGATGCACACTGTTTTGACACTTTTTTCGAAAGTAGAACGGTTTGAGATAAGCTGCATTGCTTTTTCAATACAACGCTGATTATCCTCTTTCGTTTTTTAGTTGATGTTCCGTATGACTATGTGCAGCTTGTCACCGCGGTTTACGTCTTATTTGGTTGGTATAGAGCTTAATGTACAGCTTTGAGAGGCGACCGTCGCTACTAGGGCATGAACAAAACATGTCAAGTTTTATATGTTTGAAATGATGCATATTTGTCACTCTCCAGTGAGGAGGTTTTTTAAAATTTGACGTATATTGCCGAATAAAGGGTTCAGCTGTGAACATGGACGTGCAGTACTTCTACAGTACTTACATTTTTTTTATTTATTTCGCAGTCGCGCAGAAGCAACGTTGACATAATAAAAATTTCAAACAATGAAACAACAAGTGTGTCCTCTAGTACTTACTATACATGTATGGAACTGTACTCGGTGTGAACCAGTTGCCACCGACAGGCAAAATACACGTAGCCCATCAGCAATCGTACCCAGAAGTTACAGCACAACAGGATCAATAACACGCGCCATATGTAATGTAAGCGATACCCAGCAGGTCGGTTGTGGACTTTTCAGTGGAAATTATCAGAGATATTATAGCAATTACTGTGGCTAAACTCGTTAATTTAAACTCTTATGCCGAACTGTGCAAAATTTTCGAAAGAGAGCCACATACAATCTGCCAAACGATTGTTTCCCTGTCACCACTATTCGGCGTAATATGTATTTCCGCCCAGGGAACACTAATTTTGTTGTCCTTCTACAACTGTTGCTTATTTTCTAGCGGTTCGGTTTATGTAACTTTCACAACGGACCCTTAAAACTACGCAGAACCGCTGCGTTTCCCTGGAATCAGAATAATTCTCCCGTTTTTGTTGGTTGTGCTGTGATCTTCGATAGGGACAGACCAGGTGACTGCTGTATATGGGCGCCCGCTATTATTGGGCGGTACAACGCTGTAGTATTTCAAACTTGTAAAGTATAGGCTCTGATTGATCTCATTCGGCCAAAGAGGACGCCCTCTTCGTTGTGCTAACTGCAGTGCTTTTACATTTAAGCCGTGCTCAGGCTCTGATCTGGAAAGAACGTGCTTTACCTGTATTTTGTTTACGTAGCGTGCCAGCCGCCTTTTATGGTGACAATTTCTTTGCTTATTCAGATTTACATTTGAACTGGAAGCAAGGGCTAAAATAGTGTGTAGTATTACACACTTTGTGTAGTATTAAAAGTGTAGTGTGTAGTATTACCCTGGCAAGTGTGCAACATTAAAAGCGTCGAAATCCGTTGAGAAATATTTAGAGGGGTCTTTTTGTTGCTGACGTTATTTCGACTGATTTCTGTGCTAATCTAGCTAAAAATCATTCCTCCTGATTCGACAATGTTCGTCAGCTTCGCGCGAATTCCACCATTGCCACCATAAAAAGCGTTGAAACTGGACCGGTCGGTTGAGGAACAAGATTGTTGAGAGGTTTTTAAACTCTTTTTTAATTTGCCCTGGAAGAAAATCAGCAGCTTTGTATGAAAATTTTCCTGTTCCGGGTTACTTCCGGCGATTTTGCTACGAATCTGCCTGAAAATTAAGCTCTCTGACTCAAAAATGTTCGTTACCGTCGCGCTTCGCTCGAACTGGAGCAATGAACACGAAAACCCCGCTCGCCCGTTATGACGTTGTCCTAACTTCAGGCGAAATTTGGACAATCGCGCACTTATGAACAAGCTTTTCCGTAAGCTGTCTTTTAATCTGATCCAGCATTTGGTCAGATTCTGGTGTCAGCCGGGGTGACGTTTTACTGCCCACCGCCCCAGGGGGCCGCCCCCAGGGGCGGCCGGCGGGAGTGTGTAGTATTAAAATTCTACTATTTTAGCCCCTGTGACTGGAAGGGTTCGGATTTTTGGGGGACTAATCCGTCATGGAGGGACGAGAGGTAAGTAAATGCTGGTTGATTCGTTCGCGTAGAGCAAGGCGCAAGCATGAACAATTGCGTAGCATAAGACGGTTTCCTATTTACAGCAATCGAAACGTGGACTTCGGACCGGAGAGCCGATGTGCAAGAAGCCAAAGATCTCACCCGACAAAGTCAAGCTCTCCGTCGGCGACACTGTCATCGTGGCCCATATGCAAGGCCTCATCGACTCCTCACCGTATTTTGCGTCGCTTCTCAGATTCCACGACGCCGACAACTTGGAAAGCATTTCTCTGGTCCCTCCTGACAACACAGATTTGAAATGCTTTTTGGCAGTCCTGAATAGTCTCGTCAATACGGACGTGAAACTGAATATCACTGCAAAAAACTTGAGGGATTGTATTGCTCTATCGGAATACTTCCAAGTGGAACAGATTAAGGACGCGTGTCTGAACGCCATCCGGGAAATGCTGCCGATGTTAGTGATGGACGAACTGCTTTCTTTGTGGCGTTATGGGCACGCTTGTGCCATCGACAAGGTCCAATCGCTGGCTTTGGTAGGAATTTCGTTCCAGATGGAATGTGCCAGCCAGTCCGAAGAGTTTTTGGATCTTTCTACGGACGAACTGGTTGCATTGTTGTCCGATGATGGTTTCTTACCGTTAATGGAGCAGGACGTTTGCAAGGTACCTTTTGAACACTGATCCAGCCTATTAAAGGTTCGGCTATATTTTGGAAATTGCAGTAAATGATCTGGCTATTAAATTTGGCATTTTAAGTCATTTCCATAGTGCTTCTACTGTGCGTGCTCCTTACTCAGGTTTCGTTTTCAAACCGCATTTCAATCGTCATTTTTACATGCCTTCTCATTCCCTTATCGGTTTGTTACCAGTCAAAAGTTTTGTGTCAGAATATATGACTAAACGGTAAACTGATTTCCGAGTGCAGTCTATCAAAATATGGTGCGACCACGATCCCGAAAACCGCAAGACGAAGGAAGTACTGCAGCGAGTTTTGTCTGAAGCGGTGTGGGACGACACTACCAAAAGTGTGCTCCAGTCGATATCTAGCCAGTGCCGGAAACCGGAGAAAATACCCAAGAGGGCGGTCAAAAGCGATGTGCATGAAATTCCCGGTAAGGAAAACAGCAACGCCGTATCAGACATTCTGAAGCGTACGCATTTCTTCTCGACTAGATGTAGATAAAAGCCTGCTGAAGAAAGTCGGTGTCTACGACGCCATCATCGTCGGAAGTTTTCTTTATTGTATTGAGAAAACGTGGAATGAGTTTTCCTTCTACCGGATTGATACGAGTAACAGAGAAGTCACAGGCTTGAGCCTTCTCCATACGCAAGACGAGGCTAAAGATGATGCAAGCGCTGAGTATGCTAGATTTTCAATACGTGTACGGATTATATATTTAGATCAAGTATAAACAATACCATAAACTAAGGTTTGTGAAATTAACTGAGATTCTTTAACAGGAATACTGTTTTGTAATTACAGAGCTATAACTGTAAAAAAATTATTAGTCGTGAATTGTGCATTTTACGTGTATTGTACGTTCTATCCCAGTGAACACCATTACACCAATGATGCAAAACGACACTTTTGTGGCTTGTAGATACAGCCTGTGCCTCGTTCAGCTGACCGGCACCCAAAAGATTGGTTGCTTTCTATCGTACTGGCAGTTTTACGATCAGGAAGATGTGATTGTGAACAACGTGGTCAACAGTATTACACTGTACGACACTGCGACCGACGAGTGGCACCAGCTACCAACCTTACCGCGGCCTCGGACCGGCTGTGCAATGGTTCAGTGTGGCTCGTTTTTGTACATAATTGGAGGAACCGAGCACAAGACGCTGGATAAGGGGTACTCGGCTGTAAAGGCTCATCATTGTTATCGTCTGGATTTGGGCAAGTTGCCGGCTGATTTGGACTGGTTGGACGATCCGGATGGTGAGTGGGAGCGGATCACCGATCTAAACGCCCCGAGAAGCGGTCATAGAGCTACAATTCAGCATGGCCGTATCATCGTGCACGGAGGTCATATGGTAACAAAAGGAGGAGATAGAGTGGAAGGGACGTCACCGTCTGAGGCATACGACCCGACGCTGAATTTCTGGACTGTTCTTAGAACTTCGTCATAAGTTAAGCGTGTTACGGGAAATAACGTCTGCTAGCCCATGCGTACTCTTTTTCCGCGTTTTTTGTATTAGCAATGCTTGAGACAAGTTATATTACACTGCTGCTAGACACATCATTGATGCCGTTTTGCTTTGTCCGATGTTCTCTATGATATGATTGTCACTGAGGTTTGGTTTGATGTTTTTTTAACGGAGAGTGTAACGGCCGTCGCTACAGTGCCTTGTACAGAAGGTTATGCCCGGCACAGGTTTGAACAAACTCGAGAATATGATGATTCGTTATGCTGCATGTTGTTTTGCTTACATAGAAAACCAGCAAAACGTTTACTACTCGTAGCTTGTTAGTAAGCGTTGGTTAGTTGGCAAATTTGCTGGCCATGAACAATCAGTAGGAGAGCATAGCTATAATTGTAAGTGAAGGTTTCTGCTTCCGTTTGGCTCGGCTTTAATAACATCGGACCAGTGTCGTAAAGGGAGCATCTAACATGAAAATTAAATAGTCATGCGCATACGTCATCTGGCATAAAAGGGAACAAACCAGAACAACACAGAAGAAAACCACGCAAAAGCGGTTACTGTTAACTAACATATCATTCAGTATCACTAACTTGCCCCGCTAAACTATAATATTATGCTGAAATTAATGCGTTGGTTATATATACGCAAATACTAATACCGAAATACTGACAATATTACGCGGGTCAGTAGAAGGTCACTTGGAAACTTTTCAATAAATTTAGGCTACATGCCACACATCTACTTAACATCGTCTTTGTCCTTGCAACATACGGATTACATTCCTATCAACCATATTACTTTATTCACCGTTTCTTCGAGTAATGGCGCCATGCAATCAAATGCATGTTATATCATAGTAATGTTTCCTTAAGCAAGCAACGCATACTTTAAAAATATATAAAAACAAGCGCATTTCCGCTTGTACTTATCTGAACGTATCCCTGCAGTCCGAATCCGGACCGTTAGTCACCTCGTAATGATGGTACCTAAATTTTGGATCATGAACCATTAATAAGAAACAAAAAGATAAATGGATAAGTAAAACCGAATCAATGTTATGCAGGTGATATTTGATGTAAATTCATGTTGATTTCCTCTTCGAAGTATGGATGAAGTTGAGCGGAAGCGGAACGTTGGAGTATCGGTGGTGTTACTTTCACTGACAATGAAGAAAATAAACCATGTCGATATACCTATCCCCAGTGATTCGTTATACCATCCGAAGCCGCCGTCTTCCTGTACAAGGTGACTCCGCCCTCTTCCTGTATAAGCTACCTCACGAGTTTCAGCTGGATTTCCAGCATCGGCTTCATATCGCCATTTCTTTTTCCCGTTGTTTCCACACTTTTCCAAACTAGCCATATAATACTGAAGGGATACAATTATTACTGAAGGGTAGTGATTTATCAGTGGCTAATCCGCTATGGAGGAAGAAAAGGTAGATGCTGGTTGCCTGGTTGTCTCGTTCCCCTGAAGCTGGCAGAAATGTTTTGCACAAAATGCAGATAGATTAGACTGACCGATTATTCTATTACCAGAAATCAGAATCTGGATCTGCGACAGGAGACCCAGTGTGCCAGAAGCCAAAGGTCTCTCCGGGCAAAATCAAGCTATCCGTCGGCGATGCTGTCATCGTGGCAGACAAGCAATGCCTCATCGACACCTCACCGTACTTCTCTTCTCTTCTCCGATTCCACGCCGATGATTACCTGGAAACCGTGTCTCTGGTCCTTCCCGAAACCACGGATCTGGACTGCTTTGTAGCCGTGCTGAACAGTCTGTGCAATATCAACGCGAAACTGAATATCACTGCAATAAACGTGTGGGATTGTATTGTCCTATCCAAATACTTCCAAGTGGAACATATCGAAACAAAATGTATGAAAGCCTTCCGGAAAATGTTGCCGGCATTGACGATGGACGAACTGCTACGCTTGTGGCGCAACGGATATGAGTGTGCCGTTGAAAACGTCATGACACTAGCCTCGGCAGGGATCTTGCCTAAAATAGGAGGTGCTAGCCAGTTCGAGGAGTTCCTGGATTTGACTGTTGACGAACTGGTCGCGTTGATGTCGAGTGATGGTTTCTTGCCGTTAACGGAAGGCGACGTTTCTAAGGTAGAAAACTTCTTCTGCACTACGTGTAAACATCTCTACCGCTAGATAATCAGATTCTGTTGTTCGGCATTTCGCCCAAATTTTGCAAAACTTCAAGAAAGATTTGGTTAATTGATGTATGGATGCGTACGCGGTACGCAGGATTCGATTGCGATGTTTTAACTGCAGGCTATCAAAGCGTGGTGCGATCAGGATCCTAGAAACCGGAAAAAAGAGGAAGTATTAGCGCGGGTTCTGGCTAATGGGGTTCGAGACGATTCTAATGCACATTCGAGCCAGCAAGACCAAAAGCCGAACGAAATGTCAAACTGTGCGGTCTACCGCGATGGTCATGCAGTTTCTGGTAAGGGATACAGAGAAGGCGCTACGAATTTGTCCAGACTTACTGATAACCGATCGTCGTTTCTTTTCGACTTTGGATAAAGAACTGCTTAAAGAAGTTGGTGCCAGCCACGGTATCATAGTGGGGAAGTTCCTGTACTGTTTTAAAAAGCCAGATGAGAATTGTTTGATCGGATTACTTTACCGGATTGATATGGACAACAGAAACCGGAAGGATTTGAGGCCGATTGATATATGTACGGTGGACACTTTCCCGAATGTTGGGTACGAAGGACGACGCCGCTTAATTTTGACATTTCTAACTGCAGAGAAAACTAGAAAACTGCGATTACATACACGACTATCTATGTCTAATTATGAGTGCTGAATATGCAGTTTGCAATATTATATTAATTATTGTTTGCACTGTCATAACATGTACATATGATTAGTTTCTTAGTCACCTGCACTCCACTATTTAACTCATTCTAAACACGGTAAGCAGTAATGGAAAAGGACCTGTTTTTCGTTTGTATTTTCGGCGGCTTTAATAAATGCTTTTACAATTTATAGGTTCAGCTTGCGCCTAGTAAAACTGGCAGACCGCGACAAACTCGATGTCTACGTTTTCCACGGACGGTCTATTCGATACGGAAACCGTGGGGGAAAAGCGTACCATGTGTTTAACAATATTGCGCTGTACGACATCACGACCGACACATGGCAGAACCTTCCGTCTTAGCAGCAGTAACTACGCTACCAACCCCCCTGCATTACGTCACAAAGTTTGCTGATGCGGCTGGCCCCCACGCGTCATAAAGTTTGCTGAAGCGGCTGGCCCCCACGCGTCATAAAGTTTGCTGAAGCGGCTGGCACCCGTTGAGTCACGAAAGTTTTCTGATAAATGTTATCAGCCGTTGGGCGTTGTGAGGGAATAAAATCGCCGAGGAGTTTGCGCCAACGGCGCAAATTCCCCGGCGGAGCACAGGTCATCATGGACAACGGGCCGCCGCGCTCCAGGGTATCATCCCAATGGTTAAAAAAATCACAAAGTTCACTGATGCAGCTGGCAGTGCCTGAGTCCCAACGCTTGCTGACCGCCTTATCAGCAGCCGTTACGCGTTCTCTGACCCGAATAGTTTGGTAGCTGTTTGGCCACCCCCGAATGAGCCACAACCAATCGGCCATCGCGCTGACTGGCGAAAAAAACGTACAACTAAGGAATTTCATTCCTTATCGGCTGCAGCAACACCAACGGTTGGTCTAGCTCGGTAAACTTTTCATATGAACTCTTTCCCTTTTGGTGTAAGACTTCATTTGCACTTTTCTCTTCTACTGGTCACTAGCACTGCAATCTGTACACTACTTTTCTATTATTACTGTACATTCGCTACGCTTCACAAAATACAATTTGTGCCACTTCCTTGCTTTCTTCCCTTCCCGAAAATGGGAACTCTTGAAGGATGTTGATGACATCACTGCCGACGGATATGAATTGACGTCACTGGAGAATCTGTCATACAGGAAGAGCCTGAAAGCTGGAGGACAATAAGCTGTCAGGTGAGTTATCGATTGATTAATTTCAAAATTCATTCTTATTTATTTGAATATGGTCCCAAGAATTAAGTAACTATTTAACTTATTAGCCAAATTTAACTAATTAACTAATGGATTAATCAGGTAATAAACTATTAATTACCAATCAACTAATTGGCTAATTTAACTAATTTACTAATTGCTTAATTTACTAACTAGATTATTTGCTAATTAACTGATTATTAATTACCTAATTACTAATTACTTATTAACTAATTACTAATCACTAATTAGCTAATTAACTAATTACTAGTTTACTAATTACTAATTATCTAATTACTAATTAACTAATTAACTAACTACTAACTAACTAATTACTGATTAAGTAACTACTAATTATTAATTCCTAACTAACTAATTACTAATTAAGTAATTACTAATTAACTAATTAACTAATTACTAATTAACTGATTACAAATTAACTACTCACTAATTAACTAATTGTTAATTACTAATTAACTAACTACGAAATAACTGATTGCTAATTAACTAGTTACTAATTAACTAATTAATTAACTAATTACTAATTAACTAATTACCAATTAACTAATTACTAATTAACTAATTACTAAATAACTAATCACTAAATAACTAATTACTAATTAACTAATTACTAATTAACTAATTAACAATTCACTAATTAACTAATTACTAATTGACTAATCAACTAATTTACTACTTACTAATTAACTAATTACTAATTACTGATAAACTAATTAATTAATTACTAACTAATTAATTAAGTAATTACTAATTATTAATTCCTGATTAACTAATTACTTATTACTAATTAAGTAATTACTAATTAACTAATGTACTAATTACTAATTAAGTATTCACTAATTAACTTATTACTGATTAACTAATTACAAATTACTAATAAGCTAATTACTAATCAACTAATTACTAATTAACTAATTAACGAATTACTAATTAACAAATGACTAATCAACTAATTACTGATTACTAGTTGACTAATTTGCTAATTAGTGGTTGACTAATTAACTAAGTATTTGACTATTAATTAATTAATTAAAAAACTGACTTATTAGCAAATTGGTTAATTAAAAATCAACAAAAATGTATTTGACGTCACAGCGGTTTAAAAGCATTCCGGACATTCCAGGCGTTATTTGCAGCGTGTTGGAGCATATTCTTACGTCAGTGCTTGAGGACGTTGGAGACCAC
>JAQGAU010003986.1:0-12290 GCA_034698045.1 Paramacrobiotus richtersi
CACACCTTTGGGTTGAAAATAGGTATATATGGGATGAATGGTGTCTCGTTGGGTCGGATGAAGTAATCAATGCGTAATTTTCGTCTACAATGGTGGATAATTCATGGGTCACCTGCAGAATTGATTTACATTGAAAAACTTGCGTTATAATAAATGTGCCGATACAGTATTGCGCGCGTTTGCCCGTCAGAATTTATAAAAAATAATAATAGTACTTCGATAATGCTGAATGCTGAATCTGGCGCATAATGTACTCGCACATTAAAAAAGTAATTTGTTTGTTTGCGACAGATCCTTTGACAAAGATCCGAACTGACATGTTGAAACAACACAGAGAGCTAGTATTCAAGACAAACAGGGACAACTAATCAGATAAAACCTTATCCAAATTTTGATGCGCCCGAACAGTACTTACCAACTTTCCGACTGCACAACATTCGCAGTATGTTTTTTGAGTAAACCTGTATGATTTTGTCTTAAGCGGAGAGCTTCGTTATATCGTTACTGGCCGCCATTTTTTGCTTAGCAAATTTTTTTACTGTTTATTTTGCCAAG
Organism: Paramacrobiotus richtersi; assembly: GCA_034698045.1. Taxonomy (NCBI): domain Eukaryota; kingdom Metazoa; phylum Tardigrada; class Eutardigrada; order Parachela; family Macrobiotidae; genus Paramacrobiotus; species Paramacrobiotus richtersi. Next base: position 556 of record JAQGAU010003986.1, read on the forward strand.
CACCAGCTTCAGTGTTTATATATGCAAACGAAAACATGTTTGTTTTCTTTTCGATCTGTCCTTGATTCCATCGACACCGATGTAGCCGTCCGCCGCTTGATAATATAGAAGTGTAGTGCGGTCTCATTAATTACAAATTCGCACTCGATCGACTGTCCGCAGTGTTCGTGGTCATAAATCTTCTGTTAAAAAACATTTTTATTACTTGCAAATTGCAACTGATGTATCACATGGAAGCACGAGTTTCTCTGCAATTCTTTGCTCGGTGTCTGTAAAGTAGTCTGTCTGACAGTATAATTAATTTCACCCGAACAAATGACAAATCTCATTGTATCCGATTAGAAAACGGCTCTTTATTATACATTCTGTAATTTTACTTTATTGCCTACAAAAATATAAGAATACAACGCTGCTTGTGAATCACCATGTGTGCCAAAACGGCACTGGGTTGTGTTCAATATGCAGTCTTATTGTTATTGCTTATCGAACTACGAAAATGTTATGGAAAAAATGTATGGCATCATAGAGCGCTTTCCCGGCCTGTACCGACTGAGGAAGTCCCGGCAAAAAATCCCGGAGAACGACAATCTGGAGCAAGAAAACCAAACATTGTAATATTCATTGCGGATGACTTGGTAAGCTGCACGAAGATATGCGTAATGCGGATCGATGATCCAAAGTGGAAAACTGTGTGGTGTGCTTTTCTATGTTGCCCACAGTATACTGCAACTTCTGTTGAGGCATGCGATATCTACCGTTAGCATTTGAGACAACAGTCCTCCTATTCATAAAGGAATGGGCGGAGATATCGGCTGTAGAAGTAGTTCTTGACTGAATTCTTGGTGGTTTTATTACTTCGCTTTACTTCTTTAAGGTTTGGTGTAAATTTTTATAAAATTTGTGATCAGGCAGCAGTCGCGTAAAGCAAGTATTTCAACATACTGAATGGTAAAATTTCTATGACTTGAAAAAAGTATAATAAAGAACCATGCATACGTGTACAAGGATTAACCCATTTATTTTATCAATTATTCACTTGTCTTTTAATATAGTCGGTGTGTCCGCACACACTCATTTTAGGTTGTAGAAAGATTTTGTCAACAGGCCGAAGTTGTCAGCCACGCACATTAAAAAAACACAATCTAGTTTCATATACATTTCTCTGAATCCTACGCTCTCTTCGACATATCATAACAATTATGCACTTGATAGACTGTTATTAGCAAACGAATATGTTGTAAGCTACATACAAAATATAATCGAAAGGTGGCTGAATATAAGAGTTATTTAGTCCATTCAAAGCCGATAAGCAAATTTGCTTTAAGCCGTATTTCAAAATAACAATTAGCTGAAAAACAACTGCGACATTCGCAGGGACACGCAGATCTCAGCTATTCGGAAGGTGGTCTCCAAGTGCCGACTCCGAATATCGACAAACTCGCTTGGGATGGAATCATTCTCAACCGGCACTATTCAAATCCGATATGTTCACCTACGCGATCGGCTCTAATGACTGGCAAAGACGCCTGGAGAGTTGGTAAGAAGTTAACGCATAATATGTTCAAAGGATTGTTCCCAGTATGAAATTTCGGAAATCTTGGTGATCTTGCGCATGTCGACGTCGGGATGGTGTGGCCACTGGGCGGATGAATGCATGTCCACAATACTGACACACGTCGTGATGCATAAGCCGACCGACTAATAATAAACTTCGCCAATAACTAACATAATATCATTGACGTTACTGTACTGCCTATACTCGACCATACGTTATGCATACCAATGATACCGTTACATCTGTATACAGGTTTACAATCCGGTGTGATAGACGAAGGGCAACCATGGGGGCTTCCGTTGCAATTCAAGATCCAACCGCAGTATTTCAAGGATCTAGGATATAAAACACATTTGGTTGGCAAGGTGAAATACTTTATTAACCGGTATTGTATTTGTGAACTAAAAAAAACTACGTTTACGTCTTTCTGGATTGCTAGCACAACTATCAAGCTAAGCTGATAGAATTTGGCTGGGCAAATTTTAATGTTATTTAATGCCTCATGATCATACAACATCCTAATTCGTCAGCTTGATTTCTGTGATAAACAGGAATGTACATAATTTACCGACAGTATTTCCCGACATTTCCTTGTGATATCTACGTAGGTCTTTCTTTTTTAGTGGCATCTTGGGACGTTCACAAGACAGTATTTCCCAAGTAAGTACAAAGGTTAAGATTATTATTCTCCACTGCTTTATGCGCTGTAATTGTCCAGCTTTCTGTACAATTAATAAGTTAACCTGTGAATGTTTCTGTATATCAGTATGAAAATGATTGTTTCGCATTAACCGGCACATGTATTAATAATCTTTACCTTCGTTAATAATGTGTTTTTCTCATTATTACAGACAATCGCGGATTCGATTATTCGTTTTTTTTCCACAGCGGTGATATGAACTGGTTCAACTATACAGCCGGCTGGGTAAGGACTACACGTACGATGCAATCGTGTTCATACTACTACACAGTAACTGAGTACTAATACAGTACTTAAGAATACTTACAGGTTCAAAAATTCTGTGCGGCCATTAATGAACTCTTAATTAGAACAAGCCACAAATAAATCATCTACGAGATTTGTGCGGTCTATGAGTCTGCTTATCTTGTCAAATGTTTATAGATCACTCCAGTACCGAACAACGGACGTGCCCTTCGTGAGAACGGCAAAGCGGTGTTTGCTAATATAACGAACAATTACTATTTCCCGGAGCTCATGACCGCCAAAGCCGAACAAATCATTCATGACGCCGACGCCAACCAGCCATTTTATCTGTATTTTGCCACGCCTGTTCCACACACGGCAATCGGTCAATACGGTGCGGTGCATCAAGTTATGCCACATTACCAACTTCGTCCACCTGTTTACACGTTTACTGACAAGTTCCCGGAAAGAAAGAAATATATTGGTAAGAAATTAATACAAATAATGGCATATACGATTTTAGGGATTTGCAGTTTATTGTGGAAGCGTGGACCCAAACCAACAAAACAGGCAGCGAACAAAAGGTCAACAAGACTTGCTAAATGTATATTTGTATGTAGGACTGATACAAGTCCTCGATGAACAATTCAAGCGCGTAACGGATGCCCTAGCGTACACTGGAGCCATTAACAACACCATAATCGCATTTATCGCCGACAACGGCGCCCCGTTATTTGGCACGGCCGCAGCCGGCGGTAGGGGACCAAACTCGGGCGGTAACTGGCCACTGCGTCTCGGCAAAGGAACGTTGTTTGAAGGCGGAGTGCGGACGTTGTCGTTTATTTGGTCACCGTTGCTTAAACGTCGCGGACACGCTACTAATCAGCTGTTCCACGTTAGCGATTGGCTGCCGACACTCTACGACGCAGTGGGTGGGGACATGGCGGAACTTGCTAAGCAGAATGTCACAGGTTTGAGCCAGTGGACGTCGCTGTCTCAGGGTTACAGTTTCGGACCAAGAAAAGAACTGGTCAATAACCTTGACGCTAGAACTGGGCAACACGCTATGATTTATCAGGACAGATACGGCGGATTGTATAAAATAATAGGTGAGCGCAGTAAAGAGTGTGGTGTCCACTTTTCACTGATAACATGGCATTTATATTACAGGTGGAAGTTATTATAATAATACGTTTTACGGTTGGTAAGTACGTAGTGCCAGTTTGATGCATTGTTGCTGCTTTGTTTGACCTTTCTGTAACAAATCGGATTCGTCGTTATTAGGCAGCCGACGATCGGTGCCACTCCGGATGATCCAATGAAGGTTTGGACTCCAGTTTCCGTGGACTGTAACTTCCCCGAGGGAGTGGAAGTCAGTCCTTGTCTACCATATATAAGCGCCTGTCTTTTTGATTTAACGAATGATCCCTGCGAAACCAACAACATCGCTTCGTCCTATCCAAGCATGGTCCAAATGTTACAGCAGAAGCTTAGCGTTTACAATCAGTCCCAGTTTCCGTTCCAGAACAAACCCTTTGACCCCAACGCCCTTCCCGACGCCCATGATGGATGGTGGCTCCCGTGGCTGGATCCGAATGAAACATACGATAAGAATCCGTTAACCTTCAGCACGTTTATACCGCCTTCATTTTACTAATGAGCCAAGCCTGTTTTGCGTTTTTGCCGCAGTTATCTGTACAGGTTAAACCGCTGAATTTTCTAGCATTCATTTATACCAACCTATGCTTGTTTGATTCCGCGTTGAAAGACAGACAGGTGGCTTTTAGCCTAAAATTAGTTTTGTACACATGAGTCTGCTACCACGTGCAGGGGAACCCCTGATTGTACTGTATGTAGAAGTAGACGTTAAGCGCATTAAACAAACAAATGAGTACCACTTTTTTGTATATAGTTTAGTTCAAATCAATCTCAAATCGTGAGCATGCACTGACTTGTGAGCACCAGTTGATTCTTCTACAGTGTACACTCTGCAAATGTTCTGTACAGCACCTCTGTGGCATCTTTTATACGACAAGCGATAAGTGAATGCCGATAAAGAAAACATGCAAACAGAAGAAAAGGTTAATCTTTTTCGTGCTAGACTACTGTAAATACTCTAACGGTAAGCTCTGATGATACTCGAGGCTACTGATAGGTTTAAAAAGGAAAGTTCATATTTTTCATTCACTTTTGAACTTTTGATTTTGAGCACATTTATTCGAAACCGCGCCGAGCTACAAAAAATGTGAGAATGTATATTACCGTACTGTAAACAAATCCGTCGCCACAGGGGTCAACAAAACACTTTACAGTTTACCTTACACGTGCAAAAGCGATTACTGTACGTCGTGACTAATTCAAAAATCATCACCCGCAGTAAAGTTTCGACTACCGATATCCTTCAGGCAATGGTTTATGCAGCGCGAAGGACCTGCCTACTGCATAAACTTATCTTTATCAGCCGGTACTGGTGAGACGTCACAACAAGAATAGCAACTGCCGACGTCACAAGAAAAACTAGTGTTAGTACATAAATCCTAAGGCGGCTGGTCATTCTCGTAATTTCACAGCAGAAACTTTGCCGTGTAAACAGAAAGCAGTGGAAAAATGTTCACATTGCTAGCTCACACTGCTGTAATTCTTGTGCAGTGTTGTTTAGTTTGTTACGGTCATTTACCGGAGAATTACGATTACCTCTCCGCCGTTGAAAAGCGCCAGATACTATGGAAAAACATCCTCGACACCCGGTACGATACCCTTCCCACAGACGCACCAGAAATGAATCAAATCGTTGGTGTCAGTCAGAAATTTGCGCGGAGCGTTTTTGCGATCAAGTCCGACGAATACTCACCCAACGAGCCAAGAGAGCTGCATCCCTTCGGAGCTGTTGGTCAGATCGTCTGGAAAATGAAGAAAAGCTCCAGATATACGGGTATCTTCAGTCCCGGATCCAGAATCACTGGTTTGGCGAGGTTGTCGTTAATGTTTTTTGACATGTCCCATATTGCTCCTGCCGTCGCTATCAAACTGCTCTTTGATGATCTGCCTTCCTTGAACATTTTCGCAGCGGATAAGGTATGATAATGTCTGTGCACGGTTTCGCAGTATAGTGCGTGTTAAATGTTTGTACGAGTACATATATACAAACTTCGTCTGAACAAATGTTTTCATACTCCCATTTTGGTATTCTCGCTACCGAAGGATAATGCTAAATTATGCTAAATTTCTGTATACGATACTTCTGTGTATACAGTATTTTTATGACCAGGTTTCAGGAATGGGAGGTCAAGGAAGTGACCGCAATTTCTTCGCTCGGAATCTGAGTACCCAGGTACCCGCCGCGCGATCATACAGCCAGATAATTGGAAGTCTCGGAATCTCTTTCGCACAAGCGATCAAAAAGCTACCTGGCGGGAAATGTAACCGGCCAGTGGACGCACATACACTTCCTCTGCTGCACCATGCACTGCACGAGCCAGATGGAGAGGAAATCCTCGAGCCCCAAGCACCAGTGCTGTTGACCTTTGTACCAAATCCAATGATTGGCATGAGTTCGACGGATGAACGGGATTTTAGGGATGTGCTAAGGAGTATTCCGGCAAAAACGGTGCTGTATCAGATTTACGCGGATGGATCCGATGGCGGGGAAAAACTGATTGGGGAATTAGTGTTGAAGCGTCGGTTTGTGGCGTCGGTGTACGGGGATCAGAAACTGTTCTTTCAACACCATGGCAAGCGCTGTTAACAGCTTGACACTGTTTGTCGAAGTCACACGCTGATTCATTTAAAAAAAGAGGCGGTTGCTCGTTCACAGAGCATATCGAATGGCTTGCTGTGTATGCAGAAAAATGAGGCATTTAGCGGTTCTTCGGATTCTGGAACAAATATAAGCCAGTTTTTCACTTCTGCTTTTATACACCCTAATGCTACAGTACAAGGCTCGGAAAAAAGGCGCAGAAGCTCACTAGAATCTCGCAATGGCAGCTAGTTTACATATCCAGCATTAAAGGTTTAGAAAGGAAACTTAACTGTAACAAATAGCTGAGTTATGCATGCTCCTTTTTCGCTCACACAACATGTGCCAAAATTAAAGTTTCGGCTAGCACGTTTTCCAGTACTTACAGGTATATCTTTGCTGTGCAGCTTGTGAGCTCCATAACAATCCACAGCTGTACGGCAACACGAGAAAACGCTGTTCGAAGATATCCCATCGTTGATTCTCACAATTGTCAGGTTTACGGCTACCTATGTACTGTATCTCAGTCATAAATGCTAATCAGCATTCACAAGTCCGCAATGCTGGTCATAACGCACAAATGATTTTGCAGTTCACGCTGCACAGGATATTTTTAGCTGTCCTGTTACATTTTGCTTGCCGTAGCCAGAACCGGCTGCCGTAGAGCGTGAGTAGCCAATCGCCGACGTGGAAGGGCTGATTTTATGCCCTTACTTCCCCTTACCCACTGATTATGCACTCTGTCCGCTACAATTTGATCCTATACCATCGTACGTACCAGCGCATTGCGATTGCTTCGTTTCCTTAGTTCTATGTCACAGTGGATTGTTTTTTTACGTGGCGTTCAGCAGAGTTGTTCGCATCAAAAACAATTTCCGGTCGAAACCCACCTAAAATTTGACCCAGCCTTAATGCAGTATTACGCCAACAAAGAACCCAATAGTCAGAGTACGTAGCTCGGACTTTAGACCAAAAAGAACGCAGATACTTTTTTATGGTCAAGCACCTGGGTTTGACATGGCTTAATGGTAACAGAAGATTGACAGTTATGCGTTAGCTCTTCGTGCAAAGTGTCCATCTATCCGAAGTCGGTGGTCACCACGGGGGCGCATCAGTCCAGCCACTGATCGTGATCTGCGCAAAAAAATCGTTAAAACCTTCCGTAGTGATGAACTACTAGCCAAAAAAAGTACGAATAATCCCAAGGAAGCTGAAATCTGATTATCATTTTTGTTTAAATTTCGTTGTTCGATTGTGGCACCGCCTCATAATACAGCTTGCGTTAATAGTTCTTTTATTGTTTGCGTCGTCTAATCGTTTTGACCGAGTAAATTGTTTATCATTAATTTGTTGAGCGCAGTTCCAAATATATGCTACCAGAACGGTTAACGGAAATGCCAAGTTATCAAAATATGCCTTCGTATAGAATAGTCGATAAATTTGTGTGGTAACCTGTTTTTATCATCAGAAAGTTTTTCCGCAGGGAATTAACAGTATTCACGGAATAAGTATGGACTCATACGTAAGTGTCGCTTGAAAGACAAGCATTCAGTCATTTTACTGAACGATTCGATGTCAAAAAAATCGTTAAAAAATCAAGCATTTTTGTAACAAAGTTTTAGCTGTTTTATTAATTCGAACTCTAATGATAGAAAATAATTAAATTAATGCAGGTAAATATATAGACTACGTAAATCTTAGTTTGAGGTTTAAATTCTGGACACTTGAAACCACACAAAAATCGAAACTCTGAATATCTGCTCTGTTTGCTTGTCGACCTCGGTATCGGACCATAAACAAATCCGCCGCCACCGGGATAAACACAGCACTTTACCTAATTGTAACACGTATAGCACGTATTAGTAAAAACGCTTGTTATGCAGCATCGTGACTAACAGAAAAATCATCACCTGAAGTAATATTTTGATTATCCATCAAACTGCATAAACCAGTCTACTTTTATGAGCCGGTACCGGTAAGACGTCACAATAACAACAGAAGTGGCCCGCCGTTACTACATAAGTCCAAACAACGGCACATAATTCTTGTAATTAACACCAACTTTCTCGTGTAACCACTAAACACTGAAAAATGCTCACATTATTGGTACAAACTGCTATACTTCTAGTTCAATGTTGTTTGATTTCTTACGGTCATTTACCGGACGATTACGGATCTCTCGCCGCAAATGAAAAACTCCAGATACTATGGAACAATATCCTCGACACCCGGTACGATACCCTTCCCACTGAAGCCCCGGAAATGGATCAAATGGGTCTTAGTCCGAAATTCGCGCGGAAGGTGTTTACGATCGCCTCCGATGAATACCCACCCAACCGGCACCGAGAGCTGCATCCCTTCGGAACTGTTGGTCAGATCGTCTGGAAAATGAAACAGAACTCCGTATACACCGGCATCTTCAGCCCCGGATCCAGAATCACTGGTTTGGCAAGGTTGTCACTGGCGTTTTTTGATATGTCCAACATTATCCCTGCCGTGGTGATCAAACTGCTCGTTGATGAATTACCTTCCTTGAACATTTTTGCAGTTGATAAGGTACGCTCATATTAGTGGCTAGAAGTACTGTAATGTAAGACTGACAATACTGTGCTCGTCTGATTAGTACTCCTTGTGTGGTATCTGCGTATACACGTACTTTGCAAGTTCGCACTAATAAACAGTATAACCATTTTGATATTCTTACTACCGAAGGGTACGATACGGATATACTGCTGTATTAATAATACCCATTTAATTTTTTATACTTTGTTAGTTTCAAAATTTCATTTAGTTGCTAAAAATAATGATAATGTCATTCGCATGGTGAATTAAAAGATTTTTACAATCTGTAGTATGTACTGCTGTATCAAACAGATTTCGATAATATCCAACCGTTAGCATTACAGCAGCAACAGGAAATAATTTTTCAAACGAGTAAATTTGCGAATTATTGATCAGATGGAATCATGGATGGGAAAAACTGGATAATCCGGCTTCGAATAACCTGCATTACGTACAGATGCATGTCCCTATAGCTATACCGAAACAACACGCATAAGCATTGTTCAGTTAACTTGATATAACCAGAATTTGTTGACCAGGTTTCCGGTTTGGGAGGCCAAGGAGCGGACCGCAACTTCTTCGCGCGGAATCTGAGCACCCAAGTACCCGCCGCGCGATCATACAGCCAGCTGATTGGAAATCTCGGAACGTCTTTCACCCAGGCGATCAAAAAGTTACCCGGCGGGAAATGCAACCGGCCAGTGGACGCACTGACCCTTCCTCTGCTGCAACATGCACTGTACGAGCCAGATGGAGAGGACGTCATCGAGCCCCAAGCGCCGGCTGTCTTGACCTTTCTACCCAATCCAATGATTGCTATGAATTCGACGGATGAACGGGATTTCAGGGATGTGCTAGGGAAGATTCCCGCGAACACGATGCTGTATCAGATTTATGCGGATGATGAGGATGGTAAAGAGAGACTGATTGGGAAGTTAGTGTTGAAGAGCCCGTTTGTGGCGTCGACGTACGGGGATCAGAAGCTGTTCTTTCAGCATCATGGCAAACGGTGTTAACAGCATATGCCTCCATCGGCCAATCTCGCAACCGGGTGTAATAATTGATGTTGTAAATATTAGTTGAAAAATATGTAAATATATTCACTGTAAACTTGTGATGTACATTTTTGTATTTACTAAATAAGAGCTCCCACGTACAAGTTAAAACAACGGCTTATGCAAGACTTTTGCTCTGAGCATTCAGTTTTTTGTTTGATCTGCAGCGTTTCATGTTCTTTGGAAGATTTGTACAAATCATGTCTCTTTCGTTGGTAAATCAATCTAATGGAATTTTTCCACATTTCTTCCGTTTGTTTTATCTGTTACAAAAACATAATTCCGTATACCATGAGACCCACAATAATTCCTCACAAACATTTCACATCGAAATTTCAGACTTTCGTATTAAGAGAATGCAACGTATGGCACAAAACAGAAGGCACATACAAAAACTCTTTGTCAGCTATTATGTATTAATAATATGTAACAAAAACAACACCAGAGGCGACAGTTTTACAGTTCAGGTTGCACAGAATACCCTTTCTTCCACGTGGAACGATACGGTCCGCGCAGCTTATTCCGCTTCTTAAACTCACTGATCCAACCTTTCGTAGCTTTGAAACCAGTTATCCCTTCGGTCGCAGCAATCCTCAACGCCTGTTCCTTGATGTTTTCATCTGTAATACGCTGACGTTTGGATTTGGCATGGAGAACCCACGCTTGCATCGGTTTCTCCAGATTCGGGTTTACTGGCTCGGGTTTCACTTCGCGCTTCATACCAACGGGCTCACCCTTCGCTAGCTTCCTACAAAGCAGTTAACGGTAAAACGAAAGGGTGTATCAAAGAAAGCACTCACGATATCCAACGCCGTAGCGTAACTGGAGAGATGATCAGATTTCGCGATCTGCAGTACTCATTGTAGGATTGTCCAGATTTGGCAAAGCTAAGTACCGTTCGACGAATGTACTGGAAGGGATACTGATTTCCCTTAATTTTGTTATCCTTCTTGCTGTCAGTATTCATGATAACGGATCAGGAACTCCGACGACATGGAAAAGAACAGAAGTTGGATTCTAGAACGTATAGAAGTACACTGGGATCAGCTGTGAAACGAAACAAAAACAAACGCACGCGTAGCAACGGCCGAGCATCGTTTTGGAAGTTGGAACTAGTTGCACGGGGCGGTTGCATGAATGTCAAGAAATTTCAGCGCCCGTCCACAAATTTTCTACATTATCGTTCTATCCATATATTATCAAGCGCTCAGAAAAATCCGCAAAAAGCAAATAAATTGTGATTACTGTACGTATATTGGCAGTTATGAATATTAATGAATAAAACGGAACTTTATTCCGTTTATTGATACCGCCGATCGGCAGCCGCCTCCGGGGCCCTTGATAGCTGCGGCATCGCACCAGCCAGAACCGTAGTGACGCCACGCGCCGCCTAGCTGTTCTGCATGAAAACATGCATAAAAATTAAAAAGTTTTGAATTTTCATAGAATCATATGAAGCCGTTTATAATCAGTTTATTTTCGTAGTCTGAGTTTACTCAATAAACTAGCAGTATCCGATTTTTTATAGACCTTTAAGAATATCAGTTTCTGATTAAATTGGAGCGTACCCCGTTCGACAAACTTCGTCGTTCGACGCCGTTTCTCTCCCCAATAACCAGTTATGGCTCCGCCAGCGAAAGGACGCTCCGACAGCATCTCCAGTTCGGGCTCGGACCATGACTCCCCTCGCAAACGCAAAGACAGCCCAGCACCCAAACCGAAAGACGTCAAGGAAAAGGACAAACCCGCCCTGCCCGTCGTCAAACGGGGGCGCAGTCGCTCGTCCTCCAAGGCCAGCTCGCGTTCCAGTTCCTCGGGCTCATCAGGATCGAGCAGTAGTGGCAGCGGATCAGGGTCGGGTTCTAGCTCCAGTAGTGGATCGGAGAGCGATACCGAGGGCAG
>JAQGAU010003987.1:0-12285 GCA_034698045.1 Paramacrobiotus richtersi
TTCTGCTGACACTGCACGCACTGGCACCTATTTTAACATTTACAAACCGTTGACATTTCATTGCTGGTCACTAGTGACAACATTGTAAACCTGTTGATGCACAAATTTATATTAGCGTTTTTCATCTATGATCATGACAGGTCTTATAATAATTCTGTAAATTATTTATGGTTTACGAGATAGCAAAAGCCGTTGATTCACTTTACCGTGGTACGAAGTAGGGCCACTTTACCGTCATACTTTCTATCATGACTGTACCAATATGGCAGAGTTTGGTGTTATGGATTCCGTTACAACCGACCGTTACTTGTCAGTTGGAAATTCTATTTTTATTTCCAAAATAAGAACTAATTGCTGTAGAAATCCTGCAGCTGTGAAAAAAGCATTTCTGAAATGCTGACAGGTGTGAAACGCTTTGTACATGAAATGTTGCTGCTGACAATTAGTACAACGCGGTGAAACGTGTTAGTTACGAGACGTTTCGTCTGCGAAACGTCGCCGACATGAAACGTGTTGGCTGTGAGTCGTTACTTCGGTGAAAAGTTACGCGGTGAAACATGACGCGGTGAGATAGCCGGCGGTGAGATGTCGTGTAATCCAGGCAGCGGAATTAATTACTAGGACTTCTAAATTATCTGAACAGACGTCATTACAATTACAGGTAGGTGAGCATGTTGTACGGCGGCAACATGTGCCGACATATGATGGACGTTTCCCGTGTGCGTCATAACTACCAGTTTCTAAGTTTGTCATACACTGATACATTATTTACAAATGAATGTTTGTATTCCTCTGCGCACTACGCAAAAAGAAGTCCACTGTCTGCTCTATTATAAACCAAAAGGAATGTGACTTGCCAGTTCGTAAGCTGTTGCAGTTAAAAAAGCCAGACCAGTAAGTAGGATCGTGAACTTTTGCCGCCCAGGTAACAACCAGAATGCTCATTCAACAAGTACATCAGTACATCTGTCCGCAAAACATGTACTCTCGATTCTCTTATCTGAGAAACGTGACACCTGCGACTTGCTCAAACCAGTCGCAATGTTGAAGAGCACAGCAGCGAGAAAATATAAAACTATGTGGATGCGCTTTGGCAGTTGACCGTTAAATCGAAAGTCTTAGTCACTCAAATTTCCTTTACATTTGTACTTGCTCATACTTGCAGTTGTAGAACTAGTAGCTATACGTTTCTACTGGTTTTGACTGCCGCTCGCTAATTGCGCTGTCCAGTAAATTGATAGCTGAACAGCTTGCACGCCATTTTCATCCGTAAAATGGATGACTGGAGCGATGAAGAGCGCTATGAAGCGGTGAACAAATAAATCAGCTTTATCAGTTTTGTAATTGGACAGTTCTGTAAATTCGTTACTTATAATTTTATACTGGAACGAAGATAGCAGTTGGGTCACGGAGGACAAAGAAAGGTCACCTTTTCCTGTGGCAGGCCATAACCGACAACGCGCATGGTGAGGAAACAACATGTAGTTTGAATTACAGTATGGTGAAGGGCAAATTGTGCAAAATATTTTCTTTTATGGTGGAAGTTTAAAGAGCGGAACTAAAAGCGTTGGCACTTAGCATTAGTTTAATTTATATTAGCATAATAAAAATAGGCGCACTTTCCCGAATAAGTAACTGGACCAGTCATCTGCTACCGTGGAATCATTTTTATTTTTAGGTTTTGAACGTTACCGAAGTTGACAGTGTAGTACAAGCAGGCGGGGTAAAAATTATTACGTCTGTCATTTCATTGTCCAAAGCGCAGTAGAATTATCGGCATAATTAAGGTGTATATATTTACCGTAGCAAGAGAAGCACATCGGTTACATTTCGAAAAGCCATAGATTTTCAAGCAGCAACAATTGTGTGGGACTGTTGGTGTATTTTCCTGGGGAAAAAAGTGTTGTACGGCCACCTGCATCTGAATTCGGCTGCGCGGTGGGCATATAGAATTCGGATGCTGCGTCTACATACTGATCAGAAGTCAGGCATAGAATTGCCAGACTGCCACTTCCATGTTTTAGCCAGTGCTTCCAGGTTTTAGAAAGTGCCACTTCCAGACTAGAAGTTTGCACTTCCAGTGGAAACTTCCAGTGGAAGTTTCCACTTCCATGTTTTAGACCCTGCCATGACCTGCGCAACATGTGGAAAGGTTCAGAATCGCGCAAAAAGTTACGTAGTGGGGGTCAGTTGCAAACTAAAACACTCATTATAACTCAATCAGTACCATAAAAGTTTGCAGCTACGGGAGGGAAGAGAAAGCTTCGCTACCAGATACAGTAATATGTCATGCTGCGACGGAAACTACAATGTAATGAATGCTTCCGATGTATATTACGTAACTCAGCGGTCAGCAGTGGACAGTCTAGGTGGAACCAAAGCTCAACTTGTGACCTGGCGAAAAAAGCACATCCTGTTGCATCAAGCAATTGGCCAAACATGATAGCAGCTCGTCCTGCGTTCAGTTACTCCGTAGGTAGAAAAAACTCGGGATTTTGCTGCCGTTAGAATAATTTCAGTCGAAGAATATCGGACACTCGGAGAGTATTTTAAGAATCATCGGTATTCTGCTTGCACATTGACGGTTTTCGAGGAAAAACAACGCCATGCCGCGATGGCGCTGAGGTTAGGTCAAATACAGGGAAATATCCTACACAAACCATTCATCCAGTTTTTCAAATAATCCAACCCAACACTGGTCACGGCCACCGCGCGATTTTGGCGAATCGGTGTAAGTTGCGGTGATATAGGTATTCTGTATACGAAATCAACTGGAAATGGATGGAGACCCGCACATCAGCTGGTGTTTGACATACAGTACATAATACCTGTTATCATGCAGAATTTGTGGCCCGATTCTGTGCTCTCTTTGTCGTTTTTAATAACAAACGCGACAGTGACGGATTTAACCCACTTGGAGGACATGGCTAGGCCTAGAACCATCACAGTTCAATTACGGCCTGTATTTGTCTTACCAATTATCAGCAAGAAATTTCGTCGCTATTGAGCGAAAACTTCTCCTGCGTAAAGTTGATGGAGGCCGCACCGCTGGGAAACGGAGAGACGGAGCAATCAATAGGCAGATAGACATAATGTTTGGTGAAGGACAGGCTCACCCAGGAAGTGGAAATCTGGTAAAGTACGCCTTCTGCAGCTTCTCGCAGCAGCTGACGACTGCCACTCCACCATTGTCGATACCATGCGAACTCGCAGCCGCAGTGAAGCTTTTTCAAGTAATCGCGAATATGCTTACTGAATCTTGTCATATCATGGAATCTCCACTCCAGCGACAGTAACTTCAAATCCGGGAGGTCAGTGAATGTGTTTCGTTCGAGAAAATCGACTGTAGAATTCCGCAGTACGATTTCTTTCAGACTGATTGACTGAACAAAATCGCTTCTTTTAATCTGCATGGCGTAACAGTTTCTCAAGCCAAACGATAGCAGATTAGAAAACTGTAAATGTGACAGTTCGCCTGTTGTGCGGACCGTGCGACAGTTGAACACAGTTAATATAAGGACGTGCTTCCGAATCGCAGCAAAGTTATCGAAACTGAGCTGTTCGCCGTCAAATACTCTGACTGCAATGGCTCTCAGTGGCTCTGCGGACATGTGTAACGCCATATTTTGGAACTGCCGAGCCGTAGCGTGTATATCGCACTTGATCTCCAGAGCTTGGGTGCTTTGGCAGTTAGTGGCCGTGTAGTATCCCGAAGGATGACAGTTTGCGTTGAACTGATGTGCACACTGTTCTCGCGTCATTGGAGCAGCAGAAAAGGAGATCGATTCGTTGCCTGTAACGCAGACCGTGAGACATAAGCATGCTTAGACACTCGATAACTTAGTTCTGCAAAAGTGATGTCTTGTTATTGCTCACAATAACGGGACGAGAGAGGAGTACGCAGAGGTAAAAGCACTGTGCTACTTACGTGAATGCTCAGACATATGTAAAGGACGCTCTCTTGGCTCCCGCTGCGAAATCAGATGCTCCAGTGAGCAGTTATAGGCCACTTGTATTTTCGCAGCATCCAAGATGCTCAAACCCTGTCGTTGTCCCATTTTGTGCTGACCTCTTTTAGGAGTTATAACCGGTTGACTGGGATTTTTGGACATATCGAAAGGTCCGTAGTGCATTAAGGAATTCAGATCGTAAGGGAGACCGTACGTGGCCATTCCAGATAGGATTTGGTAATTGATGCGATTGGTATCCTCTCTGATGTTTTCGTAATTCAGTGCGATATACTCGTCTCTGTCGGGACGATTTTGCTCGTGAAAGAAGCCCAGTGCATGCATAACTTCATGTTGGATCACGCCTGTGGTGAGGCAGTCCGTGTGCAGTCGTACTCTCGTTGTGTGTCCGATAGAGCGGCCGATGTCAGCAGAACAGCTGGAAAGAAAGGCACCTACGTCAATTTTGAATCGCCATCTTTGACCTTACTCTTCAAGCTGCCTTAGGCCTTACGAGAATCTGCCTCTCTGAAACTGGATGTACTCATTTTCTTCCTTCCGCGCGCGGAAGGTAACACAGAAGCTGGTCCGAACTTCGATCGTACGTAGAGCAGTTTCAATTTTTCCCTTTTCCTTGACATCTGAAAATATGAAAAGCCAGTCTGAGCCAGTCTCAGCCAGCCAGCCAGTCCATTTTTCCTGCAAATGCCCATAACCTGCTGGTCGCTTTGGCTGTCAACTGTCAACTGCATTGGAGTTTCGACAGCTGAAGGTACAACTGAGTTCTTTAAGGTCATGTCAGGTCTGCCTTCTCCGTAATGTTTCTGCACCGTGCGCAGTTTCGTCATTCATCAACACTATTTAGTTGTAATTTGTGATTTTAAACTAGTAACGGCTGCTAACATAGGAAATGCATATTTTTGCCTGAACATTGGATCTGTCGGTCTAGTTGAAGAAATATTACAGTCGAGGTGGTTTAGACTGCGAATTATTGGGTACTGGGTAGCCGGACCGGAGCGCAGTTAGCTTATCGTCCAGAAGGTACAGTACATAGTGGATACTATGCAGGAAACAACCAGATTATTTTCACCCTATCTAGAAAGCATTGCTATCAGTAGATTCTGTTCTTTTGTTAACTGATGCTGCGTAACAACATTGTTTGCGCACCGAATCCGACAATATCAAAAGGGATTCCCTGTCCGTTCTCCGGCCAATAATTATCATGTTCAAGACGACCAGAATGCATGATAGGATTGCGAAAAAGGCCATCGTCATCCCAGATAATGTCGTTGTCGTCTAGTTTGTTGCGATCACCGTTTGATTCATCACGGGCAAGCGTGTCCGGAT
Source organism: Paramacrobiotus richtersi (assembly GCA_034698045.1). Classification (NCBI taxonomy): domain Eukaryota; kingdom Metazoa; phylum Tardigrada; class Eutardigrada; order Parachela; family Macrobiotidae; genus Paramacrobiotus; species Paramacrobiotus richtersi. The sequence goes on from JAQGAU010003987.1 coordinate 5,295, forward strand.
CAAACCGGTCTCTCCAATCTTAGGCAAAATACAGGATTTTATGAGCGTTATACTTGGGACTGCGATAACATTACATGTAATGGCACACAAAGACTACCTGTAGGTAAGGATGCCCAAACCGCTCGGTGTAAACTGAAACAAAAAACAAGGCTGATTGCCAACATTGCCCCTATTCTGAGATTTACAGTATTTTGATGTCAGTTATGGATGTTATTAAGTCAGTCAGTATGGAAACCCGAAGTACTATTCAGTCGATCAAAACCGGTGGCGTTGTAATTAATATGCTCCTATGGTGACTGTATACGAACTTTTAGAAGCGCTATCTTATAAAGCTCGCAAGCATCGCTGAATGTCGATAATATCATACCATGCTAACTAACAAGCGTATCGTGATAAAGATCGTGCGCGATTTACAAATCAGGCAGTAGTGTAATATACCACATCTAAAGTTATACGAAAGGAAATCATGGATACAAATCTGATGCATGTGTCGTCAGAGAATGTAACAATACGACATAATTATTCACTGATACGAGGTTAAATATCCAGTAAAAAAGAATTTATAGACGGAATTATTTGCTGTGTCTAAATAAGGAACGCTAAACGTCCATTTTTCTTGTGGACAACCGGCACACTGCAATTTTCAAACAGAAGGTCGCTGAACTTGCAGCCCCATTAAGGGAACGCAAACATGTGCACATCAGTGCAATCTCCATAAACCTCAAATTTTAAACTGCTTACCCTTTTTAATAATTCATGTATGTAACTCTTACTGTGCGGCAAATCGAGATTTCCAAAAAATTTGAAACTGCCCGTCGCATATTTGAAAAGCAAAATGATCAGTACATCGTGCCTTGCCGCTCTCCACTGCCTTCTCTGTACTACAGAGGGAGGTAAGGTTTTCGAGCCTTCTTGACGAGAGAAAAATAGTCTCAATATTAGCTTTTCATACGATCACTTTCATACGATCATTTTCGTATAATCTTGGAGCGGACTCATCGAATGTACTATGTCAGTTTCACAATTGTTTATGTCAACCACCTCGATGACTCGGTAGATGTAAGCGTTTGTGGTGTTTCTGTGGTTAGACAGGTAAAACTAACACATTATCCTGCTATAACATATGTAAACATAAACACTTCAACATATAGCATGTTTATAGCAGATAGACCATAACTATTTAGTTTCTTTTCGGCTGTGCACATTTTCGTCTCGTTACGGCAGATTCTGGGTGGTGTGAGACAGTAAACCCTGATGGACATTAACTCTAAACCCTACAATATTCCAGATTTTTTACATGCTAAATTTAGCTCCCTGGCTTGTATGTTGATTTTCCATGAATTTGATTGTTTTCGGGTCATGTTTTTCTGATAGCATCACCGCTCACAAGCGGTGACAGCTTTATTAAGACACACGAGAAACGAAACACCAGGAGCCTCGTTCTAAACTGGCGTTTTCGACGCGAATAAAACCAGCGATGTTGGAGGAGCTCCTGGTCGTAGCCATTTTCATGTATGCAGTACAATCGGCACAAAAGTATCCGAGGGGGTTACGTTACGCTGCCGAAGTCTCCACATGACACTCCACCTTTTCGTACACGTTCTCAGTGTGAGAAGCGTCATTCGCCGATGTGCAATGTTGACTGATCGTTTCGGGTCCCCGTTCAGGATCACGTTTAAGCACTGTAGTATGAAACCATGTCGCGGCAACGAAAATGACAGTGAGCAGGATGACCACACCGTTTGCACCGTGAAGACCGTGGATGACCGCCCACAGCGTACGTCCGTATTCCAAACAGCGTACAAAGGTGCTGGACTTCAGTTGCTCAATCTTCTGCTCGAAATGTTGCTGTTGCTTCAGCCGTTTGTTGCATGCTTCCGGAAGGGACTGTGGACAATCTTTGTGCAGCAGTGCCTGATCCAGCACCATCTGGTCCAGACTTGGGAAGTCGGGCATCAAGACTTCTAGTTTTGCGGACTGGTCTTTGTACGCTCCACTGGCATGGACGGGAAGAACAATGCCGACGAGAAATCCAAAAAGTATAATAAAGCCGAGAAAGATGTTCGCCTTGCCCAGTTGGTGTTTTGTAGACGCGATACGGGGAGACTGGGATGCGTAATGACAGCTCACTCCCACGCTCAGGACAACAATCGATACGAATAGGTTGACTAGGTGGATGCATGTGAGGATAGTGTATGGCAATAGCAACATAGCTAAAACGCAGAAGTTACGTACATTGCAAGAGTAGCTCTAATGTTTATTACTGTACCATGGTATAATATGTACACACAGGCTCTAATCGTTTTCCTTTTCTCATGCGTTTTGTAAAATAATCGTCTACGTGTAAAAATGCGTAACCATTCTAAAGAGACATAGGCGCATTAGGAATTATGACGCAGACACGAAACTGCATGTCGAGCTGAAGTTCTTCGCTGTGAAGAAAGAAAGGTTTAGTAAACAGGAAATTCTGTACTTACTTGCATTGGTCAAGATCATAGTTATCAATCCAATGGAGACCGTAATAACTCCGAGGAAGTGCATCCCGGACGCAACTGCTGGCGGCATGGCGGGTTCGGGTTAATAGAAACGGACCAAGTAATCGAAGGAAACCAAAACTAAATATTAATTATGTTCGAAAATAAAGTACCGATACTGTTAAAAGACTTGCAGGACAGGCTTGGTGGTATTGTACATTTGGATATTGTCATCGTCCTTGCGGTTCATGATTGTGCCCAAATGGCAGAGTACTCTGTGGTGTAGAAAATCGTGGTGTAGAAAATCAATGGTCGATCGGTATTAAACCTGGGTCTTGCCTCTCCAATGTGCTATTTCTAACTGCAGCTGCCTCAGCCGTGCACAGGTAATGACAATATTTTCTGGCTTTATGCGCACGGTTCCCGCCTGTAGGTGTATACATATGCAAGTACAAAGCCCGCAGTTTATCTGCATAGAGTAGCAGCACGCTTCCCATTGGCTGCAGTACAGGGATGACCGTTCCTGGTATAATACAAATACAATATGTTGCCTCGCCTATGGCATTACTGGGAGCAGCAGTGACTATTGTGAACACAACCAGTTGTATTCGTGCCAGCAGGCCAACGTCGTCGAATACACGTATAATCCTACTGCGAAAGGATCGAATAATGATAGATAATATGCCTTCATCCATAAACACTCCGCAATCAGTGGAGCCTGCGACTGCGTGAAGAATCTTTACTAAAGAGACCCCTTTAACAAATCATTCGCGATCTAGAACGACTGGATGATGCTGTCTTTATTGCTTCAGGGTACAGTATAGAATTACAGGTATATGACGGAAGATTATATCGCACAGCGGCGTACCGAGATTTACAGTCCGAAAGCCATTTCATGCAAGAAAAAGATATATCAAGTCGTTCGTCTTTCCATGAATGAGCCTTTTCATACACTCCAATGGAGCTATATAAATGTCACAAGCGGAGACAGGTGTATTTAGAGCATACGTGGTTACTCCTACGCTAGAGGCATGAAACATCAGGCTTCTCTGTTTGAAGTGGCATTTTCTGCGGCGATTCAGGGATATTCGAGGTGTCCCAGATCGGGTTCTGTATCAAGCATACAATCGGCACAAAAGTATGCCACCGACATTAAGCTACGTATACCCAGATAACACTCCAGCTTCTTGTATCCTTTTTCCATCCAGGAAAGGTTATTCCCACATGTGCTGTGCTGGCTTTCCGTGGCGGGTTCTCGTTCAGGGTCACGTTGGGGGTCTGCCTTACGAGAGCGTGTAGCGGCAGCAAAAATCCTTTAAATATCGTTTGCAATGTCTCGTCAGCTCGCTTCGATGTTTCGGACTGCACGTCTGATCGCCCAGTCCCGATCAAAATTGTCCATTATCAGTGCAGTATGCAGTGCACTATGGATAAGCATTGTATCCGTTGGTCTAGACGCAGTCTGCGATGTCTGTCACAACCACAGGGTTATCAGCTCTCCAAAATCAGCACAAGAAAGCGGCAAACTGACATTTGTGGCTGGGATGGTTTACCTCTTTATGAATGCCTGGTTATGCAAGATCAGTTAGTTATTCGCCGAGAGTAACAGTTACTGTGAAAGCACCTGCGTCTGTTGCCATACCAACACTTCTGCTACTAGAAGCGCGGTAACCAGTGTGAGACATTCCTACACTTAATTTTGATGATAAACGATGATTAGAAACATTAAACGATTACTTTTGGCAAATCCAATATTACTATTCTCGTGCCCTGAAATTCTTGCCTAATGTCTACCAACACTTTCTTTTTTGTTGGGATACTCACACTGATGCTCTGTGATACTGCGAACAGTGCTCTCCAGTGGAACGTAAGCAGCGTTTATTAAGTACAACAAATGCTCACAAGAATCCATGAACTGACTAATTTGCTGTACTGTATCTTTATAATGTGTGTGTTGGATTGGAGTTTTTCCGCAACAAAACACGATATCTATCCTTTAATTACAGGAAACCATAACTTTGACCGATAAATTGATGCACGGGTTTTAAGGGTATTATTGTAGCCCTGTCGAAAACTCTGCAATCTGCGACAGAAAGCATGTCGGAGGGAAGAATTCTGTTGTATATGTACTTTGTGTCATAACTTCGCTTATTCGAGATAATTTCATGAAAAACCTGAGCGATTCGGGTCACCGAAGATGCTATCGGGTTGAACTCAGGGCCTGCAAACCAAGGAGTTGTGCAGTTTTGCCGAAATTCAGCGCGGCAATAACTTTCCAGTGACATGTAATGCCTGCATTTTCGTTAAGATACACTGCAAAGGAGAACTGTGGGTCTTTACCGCATCGCAGCAATGCACAGATCCATTTCTCTAACTCTCAGGCTGTCGCGAACCAGAATGTCCTTGACAATGTCCAGATCAAGCTGTAGAAAATCTTAGGACAACGATCTTTTTCAGATGCTTTCTCAATGCGTTGTTCCTCTATAGGTGCAGCGGCGGGACAAGTATACTGTCTGTGGGAGCACCATCCCGATGACGCTTGCGCTATGCACGTGTATGAACTGCTCCCCTTACTAACTGCTGCGGATCTTTTCACTACGACGTTTCAAAATGTATCTGCACGAGTTGGAGGCTATGTAACCGTCAGCTGCGATCTACGCCCGTTCTCCAGGTACGGAATGCCCAGATCGGAGCGACGGTACATTTGGTGGTATGAGAAGCAAGCGATTATGGCTCCATCAACTCATCCAATGGCCAGCTTAGCCCGCTTGCTTTTACCCTTCAGTTTCGAGCATACCAATGTGTCTACCAGTCTAACAATAACTGATATTCAGATGTCTAATGCCGGTCATTATCAGTGTTGGGCGAAAGCCTTTTACCAAGTGAATGAATGGTTTGTACAAGATATTGTTTTGCAGGTTCAGACAGTCTTGACTCGGTCTTGACCTGGCTTGATTAAAAGACGAAAAGGTATAATTATAGTTATAGTAAATACATACGTAATTCCGAATCGGGCTATTGTAGAATTTTACATTAGCCAAAGTGACTGAGATCGTTGTCAATAATACATATGCACTGCACGAGTCGCACGAGCATTAGTTATAAGTTGCGACATCTTCCTACTTGCATACACTTCGCGATAATTTAGAATACAGTTAAAGTTCGTGGTTCGAGTCTGGGTCAAGATATAAAGATGTTGTATTCAAAATTCTAGAAGATTTGCTGCCAGTTTGCACTGTTGAGTACGTTTCACAGGAAAAGAGTACTATTTTTGGGAACAATATCGTCCCTGGCAGGGACTATCGTAGGTAAGATCGTTCCCGTTTCAGACTTCCCGGCACAACGAATCGTCGTCTGATAAGGGAACTTAATACGGAAGGACTTTACACTGAGCACCGATGCGTTTATCCTGAGTACTTTGGGAAACATGTTGTTGTGAATGAAGCTAGCCAACGGAGGACAGCCAGAAATACCTACAGTGTCTTACAATTTAAATCTACTGCAACCAAAGCCAGGGAATGTCGGGTGGCGACTGCTGTAGTTTTCCGGTCAGCAGTGTACAGTCAGGTGGAGCTAAAGTTCAGAGCCTGTTTTGCTTATGGAAGGTGTTCAACTTAACGCAATAAACGAACTGTCCCTTCGCAATTGATTTGTTCTGAAGTTCTTGTAATGTGGTTATGAGCGAGTAAGGGTATACCATAATCATCGCGCTGATCCCAATATGGGCAATTGTTGTGATAACCGTTATAACAATGATCAAACACGTTGGAATCCTCAGGGACAGCGGTTCAGTTTCATAGTTTGCAGCTGGCTCGGTAAAGTCCGGTCCGTAGATGGGTTTTACAGCACGTTTGATTCAAAAGTCCAGTAGAACCAATCCATGGTCCGTAACTAGAGAAAATATCGGACGGACTGTTCAGTGGCTTACATCGCCCTTGCTTTGACTATAGGTCTGCCTGTCATCGAACTGTATATGCATATTTTTTGAATATTTTGCTAACCATGGGCTGTTTCGAAGATTTTGACTTTACCAACGACACTACGACCTGGAAAAAGTTTCTCCCTGAGTTTAAAAAGCTTCTGAATGATCTTGAAAGGATGCAAACGAAAATTGAAAACTTGGAATGTGAAAACGAATATTTGCGCAAAATATGCAAGAAAGTCGCTCCAGCTACGTTGTCTGGAGTCACCAGAGAATCGGTGGAAAAAGTGAATTCAATGACGGCGAATATCTGCCAACGTATGTCGATGCCTTCTGGATACGTCGGATTATCGGAAAGAGTATCGCAAAGAGTGACAATCAAGCATGAAAAGTTGGAATATGTCGAAGCTCCCCCAGCTCCCCCAGCACCGCCGCCCCCGCCCCCACCCCTATCCAGCGCATCGTCCAGCACATCGGTGGTAAGTGCGGAACTGGAAAAACGTATTGAAACTGTTGAAAATTTTGCCAAATCTTCGTTGAACTGGACCGATGTTGTGAAACGTCGACCGAAAACGGTTCGTGGAACCAGCGCAGT
>JAQGAU010003988.1:0-12284 GCA_034698045.1 Paramacrobiotus richtersi
AACTTCGATTTCGTGCAAAAAATTGTCTGGTAGAACCATCCAAAACGGAACCCATTGGGTATTCTTTCCCCTTATGGAAATTATGGGGAAAACGACGCATTACACAGCGCCATGCACGGGTGTGTAACTACCATCGTTTGTTGTAAAAAGTGCGATCGATATCTTTCAGAAACATATGTGCGCGCCAGAATGCCGTGTCTTAAGTTTATTTTTTTGTAGCATACACAGCAAGACAACGAAGTCGACAGAGACAACGTTTAAGCGTCGTTTCTGGAACGTTCTATACCACAACATCCCAAGTGAACCGGAAAACCTGGATTGTCAACAATTCCTTTCATTTTCTAACACATATATCCCATAATCGCTTGAGATAAAGCCGCAGCACGCCCTACCAAAAGGATAATTGATTACGGTTGAACGGAAGAAAGTGTCCACATCCGATAATATCTAATGGATATACGTATGGAGATACGTCGTAGCACGCAAAAGTTCATTCAACTACGGAACAACGTTATTTTTTGTTTACTATCCCGGAAAGCGTTAATCACGCACGGCTAGTGTGTTTTCTGATGTACTTCTAGCAAAATAAAAGCAGAGAAAGTAAATGGTTTTGCCACCCAAACGGCCATACTAGGGCTTTTGTGGAGTACGGCAGGACTTCTTTATTGGGCAACCACACAACAGAGATCACAATCATCTGTAGATGCCGCTGTTTACTCTTATCCAACAGCGTTATACGGTACTACCGCTAAACGTGGTGGCGCCAGTTAAGAAAATATTTTCTGCTGCACACAGGCTTCTGTCAGATTGTGCGAGGTACATGTGATACAAAGTAATACATCAAATCAAACACAAAGTTTGTTCAATCTTACTCCAACTGGGAGAAAAAATGTTATGACCTTTACCACAAACAATTAATTTCTGAAGTGACACAAGTGGACCGACTTTCGCCTGTCCGTGTAGAGGAAGCATTGTTTTACCTAATGGTGCCGTTCCTGAAAACGGCCGCATGTACACTCGCGACGGTACCACATTTCCTTAACAGCAGCTTTTTACTAACCATTTATCCGAGACACAACGTTACCATATCGCACACTAAAGACCTGCACACCAAAGCGGTAGCAGCAATGATCTAGAAGAATGCTGTAGTATACTTTTGGGTTTGGAGAGCGTTGGCCGCGCATCTCCGCTGATGCACCATCGCAGAATGAGCTGTACCTTGGAACGAATCGCACAGTGTCTCGTAGATAGCAGTTTCAATATTTAATATATACGCTTTGCCGCAATATCAAAAACCAGCGGTAGGCCTCCGGGTGGTTCCATCCTCCTCCACATCCCCTACCTGCGTGCTCTGGATACGTCTTCGAGCCAGGGAATTGCAGACGGAATGTGCATGGTAAATCGTCGTTGATTAAATTTCTGACGTGCACGCCAAAGAACACCCGCTTGAATTCAATCGATTTACCCATCCGTGATAATCTTATTAGGAAATGATTCCCGTAAACATATACATACTCCTATAGTCTGCGTCACATACACGTTCATGCATGCAGATAGTAAGCAAATTCCGTCACTGCGCTTGCGGGTGTCAGCTAGTGTTTGATATGATCCTGCTTGAAGCGATGCAGCAACAAGATCTGTTGCTCCTGTTTCACTCGAGGGCTTCACGAAATTCTTTGCCAAAAATTTACAGTTCAGAGACCGTTTTTATCAAGTTTGTCCTACCGAGGCGAGCAAATCAAAATGGTTAACAGCACAAACTCCAGCGTTTTGCCCGATAACGAAGCCGCAGTCAACAAGACTGACCGCGCAGTTGCGGGGTACACTTTCAGTTTAATTGGCTTTATCAGCTTAACCGTAATCACACTGGCCCTCAATTCTGTAGTGCTGTTTTTCTTGTTTAGCAAGAAATTTCTACGGACTCCTTTTAATGTGTACATCATTGCTCTTTTATGCAGCCATGTCCTTTTTGTCGGATTCCAAAACCCTATGAAAATTCTGACCGAGTACTATGGCTACTGGTGGCTGGGATCGCGTGCATGCACCTTGAGGATTTACAGTATCTATGTTATTGCGCCTATTACGATACATATCCACGTGCTGATTACTATCAATCGCGCATGGGCGCTACTTTGGCCGATGTCGTATAAAACACGACACACTTCACGAGTTGCCTGGATACTTTGTATGGTTGTAGTGGTGTATGTTCATACACTCGCTCTGCCTGGCATTATACTGGACGCCCAATATTATCGCGTGTCGCCCATCAACGGCTGCTATCTGGACACGAAGGCACAGCTTACGTGGAGTACGTTTGTATCAATTTGGATGTTTAACGTACCAGAGCTGCTCGTTCCCGTATGCTTTCCTATTCTTCTTTGGAAGTATTACCAAAGGAGAGCCAGGAGAGGAGTGGCCACCCAAGCAGATCGAGGACCAACGAGGAGTACGAGAATAAGGGGAGACTCCGTTCAATCGAGCCGACAGGCACAGACAAAATCCCGTCCTTTTGTGATTTTGACGCTGTTTTCAGTTAGTGCCTGTTTTTGTTGGACACCGAGTGCGGTATACTTCCACCTGACCAGTTTCATGTCACTGAACAAGCTAAAAACACTACAGCAAATACAAAATGTGTCGTCTCTTTTATTGCCCTTGCTTAATCCGCTTTTTTTTGTCCTAAGCATCGGTAGTCTGCGTGCATGGGTTGTTCGCTTTTTGAAGTGCTGAAGAGTGAAGGCTGCATGATACTGCATCGAGGAATTAAGAAGACGAATCGCATAGATTTTCGCTGATTTGCAGTTACTTATCGAATGTTACACTATTATTGTTACAAGTCTGTTGTGCGATGATTCTTGTTCCGTACCTGTCAGAATGTTGCTTTTCTGATGATACGAATCTTATATAACGATCGCGCTTGTGATTTGAGCGGGCAGCCCAGAATCGATCCGATGGATGTTGGTTGATTAAAAGCGGAGAATAAAGCTTTGATTACCTTCGTTCGTATGCATACACACAGTATTCGAGATTCAGGGAAGATTTAGGTACCCATTATTCTTCAACGAGACGGGACTTTCACATAAGAACATCTGCTCTATAAGACCTCCGAACATCAAGAACTCTACCGTACTGTATCTACTTAGCTTAGCAAGTACGAGTACGGGAAGTGGAATCCTGTTTGTACTCCAGGTTTAGTCTTTCAGAATTGGACTTTCGCGTCACTGGATTATGGCTAGATCTGTACTAACTGGTAGTTGTATGATTATAAAATGAATTTACCGTAAATTTAGCGTCAAATTCAGGATGAATGGTGCTTGCGGTGTATATACCTTTGATAAAGGAAAATTCGCAGCCAACATCCTAAACCCGTACCGGGATGTATGGCTTTGAAGAGCAGAACGGAGGTCAGTGACCATTCTGAATATCTCCCTGTAAACATCCCAAAGATATACTGCATTCAACACTAATTCACAAGGAGATAGATACACACATCTTTGTTTCTTGCATGCTTTCCAAGTGCGGACAGGTAGTCGATCGACCATACGAGGTAGTGAGCATTTGCACGACCATAAATGCAAGGCACAGAAACAGAAAATAAATGGAAACGCAAGACTAAGGCGCAGTTGAAGAAAAGTAGAAATGCCGAAAAGTAGAAACGCTAGTATACTGTAATGATTTTATTTTCAAAAGTTGCAGTGCAACATACACACTTATGAAGATGTTCATAAAGACGTACAGAAACGTTGACAAGATATTCCAAACACCGAGTACCTTTGGAGGAACGTTTTCTGTCTGCTTTCGGTATGGCTCGTCACAACAATAACGCCGAGAAGTTCCGGGAGGTTGGAGCTGATCTGGTGCTGGTGCACTTGTTGGACAAGCTATTCCAGCGGACAAGGCGGGTACTGGTCTGAACAGCTTCTCCCGCCCTGACTTCTTCTCAGGACATGGATCCCGACACTGAAGAAAGATATGGAGGGCGGGTGTGCGTACTGGCCGGCAATGTTCGGGCAGAGGATTGTACTGATGGGGGATCAATGGCTTGGATAGGAGTTTCAGTTTCTGACTTGTTCTTCATGACGGCAGCTCATCCAAAAGTAAAAGTCTGTGCTGGTAAACACATCTTTCGCTCATCATTACAAAGTAACGTACTGGATCGTTTTCAAGGGAATTTTTATAAAAATTACTGCCCTGTTGATTTTGAATCCGATTCATGGGGTCACGACATGCCAGTACGTTGCCAGTTTGAAAGGTTACTTCGAAAACGTGATCTAACTTTTCGATTTTTTGGTACGGTCGGACGTACTACCGACAAGGATACAATTCTTTGGTTCTAATATCGATTAAATTTTGAACAACTAATCAACTGTAGGACGCAACATGATAGAACTGTCTGATGTACTCGGAAATTTTGTTATTGAGCATGCGGTATCAAGGCCAGAGTGAGATATCGTACGGTACATACGGTATGTTTCCACAACAACAGGACAATGATCTGTTGGTCAGTACAACATGAATTAAGCGGCGTTTCTGGAACGCTCTAGCCTCTGGCAACAATATCTCAAGGGCCGGATCAGGACAACCATTAGTTCCAACTAGCTATTTCTGTCACTTTCTCACAACACCTAATAGTGTTGTTTCAGTGATTGCGCAGCGTACCGTAACAAATAGAGACAAATTAAGCACGGTTGAAGGGAAGATAATGTGCAAAATCCAACACAGGGATACGAACAGATCACGCAAAAGTGCATTGAACTACGGATAAACACTCTATCTTTTTATGTATCCCGGAAAGTATTAACTACACACGAGTGACACGATTGTTGTTGTTTCCTGATGGAAAGAACAAAAACAGACAAATCAAAATTGTTCCTGGCAGTCACATTGACCGTTTGACAGAATAAGTTAGTGGGTGGCTATGTATAATTCTAACGGGATATTTCTGAAAGAACGTAATCTCTAAAGCCCGATTATACCACGCAAGACTGTTCTACAACTTTAATAATAATTAGTACAGGTCGATGCTTGCAGTAAGAAGTACTGCTTACTTTTAAAAACCCAGCAGCGTTGTATCACAGGCAAACGTGGTGATTCCAGTAGAATAAGATTTACTTTTGTGCCGCACACAAGCCGTTCGCAAGGTACATGTGATAGAAAATGGAATGTAACGCAAAATTTATTCAGTCTCGCACCAGAAACCTTGCGGTATCTGAGAAGAGGTGACCTTTACTGTGCATAATTTCCAGGCTACGCATAATCTCTGTAACAAAACAAGTGAATCGGCTTTCGCCTGTCTTCTAGAACATGTTTCCACCAATCGCTCACTAGTGACACAACGTCACCTCGTCGCACACCAAAGACCCGCAAGTCACAAATGCAACGAACTACAAGTCTACAACAGTTCTATATGTACTTGCATGTTTTACTCGCGCACGCTTTCTTCGTTGCTACGCCATCACATGGAGAGGACGTTGCACCTCCATATAAATCGTACAGTACTTACACATAGTTTCCGCCAAGCTGGAACAAGCTGCTTGGAGCTCTGCCGTAGATAACCACCTCAAGCAGGAAAGCTACCTGGTATTCAACACGATTTTCCAGTTCTTCCTGCATCGTTAAAGATCTATCGATATCTGGTTTTAAACCATTCTTTAAATTATGCAGTATTGTTCGAAAAACTGTCGAAAGCTCGAATCATCACCTACGAGATAGATCATTCATTTCTGTTTCAGGTAATATGGAGCAGGACCATTTATGAGACGGTGGTGCGATTCGGGAGTAAAATGAAAACTTTTCGCTTACGACACTACAACCTTACCTGACATGTACTTTGTGTATGCAGCCGCAGTGGAACGCTTGCTTGTTACTGCCTGAGATACTGTACAGTTGTTGTAGTAGTAGTCTGTTTTGTTTATTGTCATCTGCCACCAGAAAAATCTGCTTTCGATCGGCTCTGACGCTTTCACAAAACGGAAACAAGGCCAAAACACAAGAAATATGCGAGGATAATGAAACAGCCCAAGATCAGTAGCTAAAAGTACACGCCGGTTAGCTCTACAAATTTGTCACAAAATTTATAAGAAAGTTTAACATTTTTCAGTACGGTAAGTCCAATGAACTTCTTCCAGTGTGCATTTAGAACGTTCGAGTGATCCGTAATCTTCTAGGCGAAGAACACACGAGTTCCATGGCTTCGTGAGGTCGCTTTCTAAGCACTGAATACTTGTCATGTCCAGTTGCCCAGTATTCACTATGGAAGTCTACTGGAGGCAAACTACCGTGCATAACGATTCTTTGGCGGTTGATTGCAATCAGTTTGACCGAAAGGCTGCTCTGACTTGAGCGCTTTCAAGCAGTGCCTATGCTAGCCCTAAACGCTTGCACTGTAGAAGCTGTTACGGTGCCATTTATATGACCATGAAAACTAGCCCCACCCCATTCCTGCTCCCACAAGGATCTGCAGGAGCAGATTGGAGCGGGCTGACTTAACAGCTGTTTATCGGATGCGGCATAGAAAGCTGTCCCAAGAATGCTGTGCACGGCTTCAAAACAGGCTTCAAAATCCTGCTGTTCCTCAGCAATCCAGCAAATTGCGTAAACTATGTGTATATCGTGGATAGCAGTATCAAACGCCAGCGGTTGGTCTCGGAACCGGTTCACGCTGGAGGTGCACTCCTCCTCCACATATATAATATGCCTCCGAGCCAGTGTGCAGCAGGAGCGCAGCAAATCATCGTTGATTAAATTGTGTAGAGCACGCCAAACATCACCAGCTTTGAGCCGATTTGTCCAACCACGATAATTCTTGTGATCTTTCTTTAGATGATGCCCGTATAGATATATACTCCGTACATTCACGTACATCTGTACAGGACTCCAGGAGTACTATATAAATTCTGTTATTACACTTTCACTCAAAGGACTGAAGATCTCTTGGCCTAAACGTCTCTGCTGCTAACATCGTTAACAGATTTAAGTACACTGTAGCGACTGCATCACAGACCAGCCAGTCATAATGCAGCTGGCTGATAACTGCACAAATAGTTCTTTCCCCAGTAATCGAACAGCAGCGCAAAACACCGATATCATACCTATTGGTCATTCTTTGTTATCAAGTTTCATCGCTTTAACAGTAATTCCACTAGCCCTCAATTTTGTTGTGCTGCTCTTCTTGTTCAAGAAGAAACTCTTCCGGAATCCTTTCAACGTTTACATCGTTGCTCTGTTATGTAGCCATATCCTTTGTGTCGGAATTGCAGACCCTATTGAAATCATTTTCGAGTATTATGGCTTTTGGTGGATGGGATCTCATGCCTGTACCTTATTCATTTACTCCCTTTACGTTATTGCGGGCGTTACGGTACATCTTCACGTGCTCATTAGCATTAATCGCGCTTGGGCATTATTTTGGCCATTATCGTACAAAGATCGTCACACTTCAAAACTGGCCGCTCTACTATGCGTAGTCGTAGTGGTGTACGTTCATATACTTCTGATCCCGGGAATAACATTAGATGCCCTGTATTATCGCGTGCCGCTGACTACGAGCTGCTATCTGGACACGAAGGCACAGAGAACCTGGGCCATGTTTATATCAGTTTGGGTGTTCGATGTTCCAAAGCTGTTCGTTCCGGTGTGCTATCCATTTCTTCTTTGTAAATATTTCCGAAGAGGAAGAATGACTGTTGTTGTACAATCCATCCACAATGATGGAATTCCGAACCAGATCAGGAATACAGGAAACATCGATCGAGCGAATCGACATACTAAACCCCAGCCGTTTATCGTTTTGACGCTGCTGACAGTTAGCACTTTTATTTGCTGGACACCGAGTATGATATACTATCACCTGACTGAATTCATACCGCTTAATAAGCTGGAAATCTTCCAGCAGATACAAATGGTTTTGTTCCTATTGTTGCCCTTGCTTGATCCGCTCCTTTTTGTACTGAGCATCGGTAGTGTACGTTCTTGGATAGTTCGCCGCTTGCTGAAGTGTGACACAGCAAGTGCAGATGACTCTAGCAAGAATTAGAACCTATCCAGATACGCGACCGTAACCGCCTCAAGCATTTCACTTCGCGAACCATGAATTCGTTTGGCCACGCCCACGTCCCGTATCTGGAGTCGCTTCGAATTCGAGACCCACCCTTAGAATGCCATAAACCAGTGACTATGGCACAGCTTGTCCTGTTGACGAGCGAACCGTGCGGATGCTAACTGTGGTGGACTTTCGCTGGACATCCATAGTGTACAGCTGCATGCAGTACAGACTCGGCCTTTGGCTTTCGGCCGGTACCAGCGTCGCGCATATAAACATACTGTACACTGCAGCCACCTTCAGTCGCTTCGAATTCAGCAACAGCTGGAAATTTTCTGACGTACTGACCGGAAATCGTAGGACCGAGGGTAACATTAACGAAGGTTTATTGTTCATAACCTTTTCGGACTATATTGTGGTTAGATTGCTTTAGTTTTGCGAAAACTGGTTCAAAGAGAGGAAGGGTGAACCCATAATTGCGATTGTATAATTAACGTTGTATATAGAAACCTTTTGTTTGCTTCCTGTTGGCGCGAGAACTGGTTTTTGGCGCGCACGTTTTTGTTTTCTACGCTCGATCTTTGCTTGGTGCTGCACTCCCTTCCGTTGGTTATGCAGACTGAATAATGATGCAATATTACGGTACGACGGAATGGAAATAAAGCGCGTCGTATCGGTGCGGGAATCACGTAAATAAAGGTAGCACAAGGCACTGCCCGTTGTCCGGTGTGTTCGCATTTGGATTTTGAAATACTGAACAACTGGTTACGCGACCTATTCTACACACGGTATTTCGGTAGAAACTAAAGTTTTTATGTTTTAAATATCTTTCACTGAATACGTATACTCAAATTGCGTAGTATGGATATCGATCGTTCAAACGGGAATTCCCACAAATTATTCTGTACTAACCGCTATTTGGTTTGCATTGATTATTAAACGATCTGGGAAGCGTTATCGGCGTGAGAAGCGGTTCAGAAACTCAGACCACCGAAGCGCCAGTGATGAAAATGGCGCAAGGTCACTGACGATTTTTCCGATATGCTCACCCGACCGCCGAAAACAATGCAGCGCCGGCGTCACGTAAGCCGAGTGACATTCGTTTCATGTTTTGCGGCATACCCGGGATGATTTTTGGTCGCGATTCTAGCTCTTCCTACTATTAGTATCGTTTATGTTGTTGAACACATCAATCAGCTGTCTGGTGCATTGCGAAATTTGTAAAACAAAGTGCGATATCGTTCTTTCTGGAAATAATGTACACGAAGCCAGAATATCACGTCGTGGTTATTTGTTTTTCACCGTACTGTAAGATAACGACGTCGATAATAATACCATTCAAGCGGCGATTCTGGAACGTTTTCTGCGACAAAATCTCAACCGAGCGGAAAACCTTTGATTTTTCGCACACATAAATATGTGTGCGAAAATTGTATTGAGATAAAGCCGCAGCACGTCGTATCAAAAAGATAATTGCATACGGTTGAACGGAAGAAAATGTCCACATCCTATAATACATAATCGGATAAACGGAGAGTACTCGCAAAAGTTCATTGAACTACGGAAAAATGTTATTTTTGTTTATCTTTCCGGAAAGAATTAAACACGCACGACCAGTGTCGTTTCCTATGCAGCAAACTAAAAACAGAGAACGTAAAGTGGTCCTCTTTGAATCACAGTACTGCACGTTCGACAGTCAATAGCAGCAAAGATCTAAAAGAATTCTATAGTATAATACTTGGCGGAGCGTTTGGCGGTCGCGCATTCATTCTCCGATGTTGTACCATCACATAAGTTGCATCTTCGAACGAATCGCACGGTTTATCATGGACCGATATATATCAATATTATGCACGCTGTGACAACATCAGAAACTAGTGGTAGACCTCTCAGAATCAGCTGACGCGGGTGATTCCATCCTCCTCCACATGTCCTGCTGGGGCTGGATACGTCTGCAATCCCGGGAAATGCAGCAGGAATGTAGCAAATCGTCGTTGACAAAATCTGTGACGAATCACGCCAAAGAACACCCGCTTGCAGCCAGTCTAACTAAGAATGGATTCCCTCACAACCACCACAACAACAACACCTTATTCCTCTGGCGCAGTTCGTCCAGCAGGGCCATAGTGATCGAAATGGCAGTGGAGTAGCTAGATATACAACCAAATGAACCAACAACAAGAACAAATAACAATACATGTAAGTATAGTGAGTAACGTAACATAAAAACCAACAGTTACTGGCGCTAAAAGCATAAGAAGCACTGATTTGCACGGCATCATCACATAAATTAACGATATTCCTACAAAAACGAGAAACAAAATTTTCCTTAAACACCAACCCACTATTCAGGGCACTGTTCATTCCCAACCGCCATCCAGACTTACCCGTCCACGTGTGGGATATGCCCAAAGGTTATGCCCTGCATACATCACACCACGGAAGCATTCTCGGGCAGTATTCAGAATTTGCATGGTCAGCTCACTGGCTGCCCAAAGATGCGCAAATCTTGGTCCAGTGTCTGGTCCCGATTCTCGCTGTTGAGGCAATGCTTGAAGTAGTCCAAAATATGTGGTACATCAGCAGCTAATTTTGGAGTATTAGCTCACGTACAGGCAGGTGCAGTGGGCAGTAAAAAAGGGCCTCGCAGATAATTTTACGGTATTCCGTTAGTCTCCGTATATAAAACTTGAATACACGTATGTACATGCATGCACATGCAGAATACAGCATTAAAATTTCGTTACTGAACTTTCGGTTGTATCAGCTAGTGTTTCACATGATCTGGCTTGAGATAGTGCAGCCACAAGATCTGTTGCTTTCACTTCACTCGAAGGGACTCAGGAGTACTCTTTGCCTACAATTTACAGGTCTGATACCGTTTTTGTTAATTTGTTCTGCAAAGGCTAACAAATCAAAATGGTGGTCGCTAACAGCACAAACTCTAGTCTTTAACATATTGTATTTATCAGGCAACATTCTGATTAGAAACTCATGTACAAAGAATTGCAGCATGTACAGATCGGAAGTACCAAAAGTACGTAACAGATACAGCGACACTGACGAATGGCAGAATATATGGAAGGACTCTTTCCTTTTGCCGATTTGTAAGCAATTTTATCCAGTCACATGGCTTTCGTGGCATGCACCATTTGTGGTTGTTTTGTTACAATTTGTGTTCACTGTGACCACTACAGTTAGTTGTTCAGGCTGAATTGAGTGTTCAGTGCGAATTTGTGGATTTAGCGTTCGAAACGTTGGGAACGTGGGGTGTGGATGCCGTTAATTTCGTGCCCCATCTTGGACGTCAGTTACGCATATTAGTTATATAAGAACCGCGGGCGATGACTGTATCTGGGTATGAGCACTGAAATGCAGACTGAAAACGCTGTGCATAATGGGGACTTTTAGAAAGAGTGGTGGTTAGCTTTCTTTCTTGTCCGCCGTCGTCTTGTCCAATATGTAGTATACTTGTTATCTTCGAAAAAGAATCGATTTGTTCAGGCTTAATGCTAATATCGTTCGATGAAAGCCGACCGCGAACGAACAATTGTTCGTGTGGTCAGGAATAAAATGGTGAAGTTAAATGGGTCGTGATCGAAAATACTTCTTGTGACTGAGAGATTTCGTGCTTTGTTTGTTTCTATGGTCTTATTTATTACATGAATATATGAACCCCTCGAACTGGGTAATTTATTATTCTCAGTGCTTTTCGTCCATGGCAATCGAATTTGCAGTTTCGGCATCAGACACAGATCCCAGTATCAAACAGTGACACCAATCGTCTGTTCTCTTCTCGCATTCACAGCAGAAAAACATTCTACGGCGACTTCGCCAAAAAAATGAAATAAGATAGCAACAAATGAGAGGGATTGATAGTGATATCTTAACGATCTAAGCTGGGATATGAAGAGGCAAAAGTATAATAAACTGCGGTTGTAAATTGACCTTTAGGTCTTATGCGGCATGGTTCGAATAACGCTGCTGAGCCGGCAAGAATGAACAACGGCCGGTGTCGCTTCACCTATAAACAGAATTGAACAGCAATGTCAACACTCGACGAACTGGGTTGGATGATGGAGCAGCCGCACAGTCCGTTTAACAGCGACTGGCCAAAGCACAAATTACTGCTTTGTTTGATAATGCGACTCGTTTCCCTGGTCCTTTTTTACAACGCTCGACACTTGACTAGGCGAACAATCCATGCACGGAAACTACCGATGCTCAGAGCAAAGAAGATCGGATC
>JAQGAU010003989.1:0-12284 GCA_034698045.1 Paramacrobiotus richtersi
CCCCCCATCGACCCCGTCCCCTCCCCACCACCCTCCCCCACCGAAGCAGTCGGGGAACTCAAACGGGACGATACGAGCGAGCGCTTGGCGGAGGCGGCCGAGGAAGCCCAGGAATACGTCGAGGATGTCCTGGACGGGGTGGCCGAGGTCCCGGACGATGTTGGGAGTGATAATCATGACGGAGAAGTGGTGGAGGATGCTGGGGAGGTTGTGGACGTGAATACACCGTTGCAGGATGTCGTGGTGGAGCTGCCGAGTCCCGAGGGCGAGAAGGAACCCGCGGGAGAGGTCGGCGGGAAGAAACGGGTTAGCTTCTGTGGGGACAGTGAGCAGGATGTGGTGACGCGGTTTGTAGATGCGCCGGATCCCTGGAAACATGGTGAGTGTGGCACTGAAGCATGTTACTGAATTTTTAGAGAATATCTGAAATAATTTCGATTTTTTGCTTCTCTTTTATTTTTCTCTAATACACTTTAATCAAAACGATTGAAATAGAAATTTAGTTTTAATACTTTTAACTACCGAATTAATGTGATTTATTTCGATTATTTTGTTTGTAATTTTATTAAGAAAAAATCTTCCACGGTAAATTACGAGAAAGATGATTTATCACAGAATTATTTTTGTATTTTTTTGCGGATTTTTCCAGTGGAGTATCGCGCTTCTTCTATCGTGATTCAACATTTTAAAAATTATTAAAAATAAAACTATGGTTTTGTAAAAATATTGACAATGAAACGATAAATCTCGGCTTTATCTTTTTTGCTGCTGGTGGCTTTTTCAGCAAAGCTGATTACGAGTTGACTGTTGATTAAACGGCTGTCTCCCGCTGTGATTGCGCATGCGTAATGTACGAAGTACGTGGCCGATACAGCGCCCGCTAATGCAATCAAGCCGACCGAATGAACCGTGCGATTAGCATAATAACGAAGATTGCGTGTTGCAGCCGCTGAGAGCTCGATGCAGGATGTGCTGGAGGCCTACGCCCGGATGTGCCTGCACAATCGCGTCCAGCCCCTCCCCAAGGTCCTCGAGTCCATTAAAGTAGGCGAAACATGTCGCATGCAATTAATAACATTATCCACTCATTTCCATAATTTCTTTGCTGTTTTTCACCTATTTTTCACGCCAGAAATATCTTTAAAAAATATGACTAGAAATAGATAAAAATAACTGTTGATTGTAATAAAAAATTATATACAAATGTACAAAATATAAAAAAAAAATTTTCAGTATTAGTGTGGCCAAGGATATTGTTGAAAAAAACATGGCGTAAAATAATACTGCAGAAAAAGTTTTTTTAACATTAATAATCGTGAGCAGTAGCAGGAAAAATTACAATTACAGACTTTTCTAAATACATTTTTCTCAAACATACAATCTCGTTAAGCATTTTCAAAAGTACTGTTAAATAAAATGTTAGAAATAATTGTTAAAACATTGTTAGAAATAATAATAAAAATTGTTAAAAAAAATATTACAAATATTGTTTTAACAATGCTTAGTATACGAATAAAAAATCACAAAATTCTTATCCATAAATTATTCAAAAAATACCAAAAAAATGTGTGAATTGTATGTACAACAAGCTGCTGTAAGGTCGATCATTTAATGAATTGGGCAGTTGTCTAGCGAATGTTTCGTTGACTAGCGCAATCCCGGCCATCGGCAGCGGGTGGGCGTGTTCGACTTGTCCGGCGAGAACATCGATCTGGCCACGGTGGACACACTGGAGCCCATCTTCCAGCGTATGTGCTTCGAGGAACTCAACATCACCGGCTGCCTCACCGACGACGAGGTCAGTCAACAAAGGCCCACTTGCAGTATTTGTCACGCCGTATTTCCAGTTTCTTTGGTTGATCAATAATTTCACCGTCTTCGTTTCTTTTATTATGGATTATTTGTCACTTTTTTGAATAATTTTTATTTCTTTTAATTGGTTATTGTTTTCCTTTTTTTCAAATTGAAATTTTTTAACTTTCCAAAACTTCAAAGTATTTATGTAAATTAATGTAAGTTTAATTTTTTTCTCAGTTTGTTTTATTTTTTTGGTTTATTGTCGATTTTCTTCGTTTCTTCCTTATTTTCGACATTCTGGTCGTTATTCTCGTTATTATCGGGTCTGTGATGGGACAAGATTTAAAAGAAATATTTTTTTGAACTTTGAAGACTGTTTCCTCAATTACGGACAATCGTGTGTTGGCAGAAAATGTCGACAACATTTTCTTGGCTTTGTGTCTTATTATTCCCCTTTCACTGTCTTTTTAATTGGTATTAAATTGCCTTACATCCAGTACGATGGTCTTGTGCAGTATAGACGCCATAAGGGATTAGACGAGAATTTCCAGCTGACAAAATCGATAACACGTACTTTTCCCTCAATGTGACAGATGCGGTGGGATAATGTGTTAGTTGACATTATCTGTTGGTTTGCAGTTGGCCGTGGCCGTGATGGATATGCTCGAGTACTACCAGTTTGCCGACCGTCTCGTCATGGGCAATAACAAGAAACTGCAGTTCCGCGGATGGTTGTCCCTGGCCAAAATCCTCAAAAAAGTGAGACGTGACAAGAGATTGACAAAAATATAAATACAATTAAATTATTAAATACAATTAAAAATGTTAAATAAAAACAAAAGTATGAATTAGAATAAATTAGAATAATAAATACTATTAAAATAATTAATTAATACAACACAACAGAACGCTTTTTGGTCAGTTACAATTCGATGATTTTCTGTGAAAATAATGAAATTGGAGAACTGATCCAGTAGGAACAAATTATAAATATTATAGAAAATATTTTGTAAGTAATACCATCATGAGAATACAACTGAACTGAATTATTCGTATTTTTTTATAATTAAATTATTCATTAGTTGGAAGTTTTTTATGACAGAATTTATCGTAAGCTGTAATTACAATAACAAATTAAAACATGAATAAAATTAATAGGAAAATATGTTGCAATAATGTTATCAAACAGTATTTCTATCTTTGATAATTTAAACTGATTTTTTGAAGTAAAGTTGTTTGGATAGAAATGTTGTGAAGTGTTGAATGACAGATGGTGTGTGTTTTGACAGTGTTGTGTGTATTATCTGGATGTGCGCAACACGGCGCTACAGGATCAGTACACCTCGTTGATAACGCGGGCCCTGCGCTGCGGCAGTCACATCGTCACATTGCACATGGAGAACTGCAACCTCAGCGGCCGGCCCACCTTCCTACTCAGTACGTTCACCGTGTTGTGCGTTATGTAACCGTTGTCACTGTCCTAAAAAATTTCGAAAAATCACAATTTTTGTTTCAAAAATTCCCATTAGTTTTCCGTTTATTTTGTAATTGCAATTTAATTTTAGTATTTTTTGGCGGAATTTGTTATTGATTTTAATGTTGTTATCTGACAGATTTTGTCCGAGAAATCGTGGAATTGCATTCAGGTTTATTTAAACAGTTAAATTATAATGGAAAACCATTGTTTGTCAAGCTTACAAGTCTATTTTTAAATATAATTTGAAAAAATTGATATTCTGGCCTGATTAACAGCAAATAAATATATTGTAGAAAATAATAAAACAATTAGATAGTAATGGTTAATAATCTAATTAATCTAATAAATAATACTATTAATGCATAATAAATAAATAAATAAATAAATAAATAAAGATTAATCTATGTAAACAGATCAAGTATTGTTAATAATGTATTATTTATACTACACTGATGAAATAACAAATTAACTCATTTAAATGCAATACAATTCCACCGTCCTGTCTTCGTGTACAGTTTCGGCGCTGCAGTTCAGCGAGACCGTCCAAGAACTGTTCGTGGGCGACAACCGTCTGACCCCCACCGACATGATCCACGTGGCCTCCGCCCTCAAGCACGGCTGGCGACTGAAGCTCCTTGATTTGCGTAATAACTGCATCGGGGTGCGTGGAGCACAGTTCACACACTCCCTCATTCAGCGGATTCATTTCGTGTTGGTTTGTAGGATGTGGGCGCCAACCATCTCCTCGACAGCCTGGATGACGATGGGACAGGGGCACATTATGGACTACGCGCCTTGGTGCTGTGGAATAACGCCCTGACGGTCAATGTCGCCAAGTGCCTCGCATCGGCACTGGTAAGCGCCAGACACACCACCTTTGTCTCCCGAAGTTGCAGTTAAACTTTCTTGTGTGGTTTGACGTTTTTCCATTATATTTCAGTGTTGTTGTTTATAAGTTTTTTAATTTCATTTTTTTAATAAATTTCTTCATTTTTTTATTAATTTAATTTTTATACTTTATTATTATTATTTTTTTTATTAATTTATTTAATTTTTTACATTAGTGCATGTTGTTAATTTTTAGTGAATTTAATAATTATTCAATTATTATTTATATATTAAAATAGTTTTATATAATGATAATATGAATATGAATGGATATCGATTTTGTACATATAAAAACGTCGAAAAATGGTTTTATTGCACTTTTTCGGGTGTTTTGCTGTAGAACCGAACCCGCTCGTTGGAAACGCTGAACTTGGGTATGAACGAGCTGACGGACGAGACGCTGTTCGTCATCAAGGACGCACTGATGCGCAACCGCTCCCTGCGCCGACTGGGTCTGCAGTCCTGTAAAATATCCAACGAAGGTAACAAAATTCCATCAGTCATACAAATAGCTGTCGAATTATTGGTGTAATTCGTGAAAAGTGCACTTTTTTCATTGTTATTTTTTTCATGAAAACAAGTTTTACAGAATTGAACACAACATACTTATATAAATATAACATAATATAAACAAAAATAAATTCTAAAATTAAATAAAAAAATTACTAATAATGAATGAATTAATTAATGAACAAGAATATTTTTTAGAAAAAAATATACTGTAAATAAATATATACCATTAAATTTTATACAAATGAATCTTGCTAAATCAAATAAACAAATTAATAATTATAAAATGATAATAAACGGTTGTAACAAGTGCTAAGAACGATGTAACCCACTGAATGTATACATTCACCCGGATTTGTGCAGCAGCTTATTTTCGGTCTAATTTCTCGTGTTTCGTAGGGTGTATCGCGTTGGCCGAGTACCTCGCCGATCACCCGCGCTTCCTGCGTCTGGATCTGCGGCATAACGAGCAGATCCGCGCGGGCGGCTGGCTGGCCGTGGCCCACGCCAGTAAACTGTGTCCCGGGCTGATTCGACTGGATATGAGCTACGATGTCAAGGATAAGGACGCCAAACACGTCGAGACGATCCGCGAGGCGCTGAAGATGATCCAGTTGACGTGTATCAACAATGTCGAGCGGTTCGAGCAGGGCACGGCGCCCCAGCCCTGGCCGACCGAGGAGACGGTGCCCGAGGAGGCGGAGCCGTCCATTGGTCAGTTGACGCTTTACACTGTCAGATTTTTGGGTTTTTGCGTTTTATTTCGTTTTGCGTCCTGTTTCTGCGCACGGTGTGTTTGATGCTTTTTTTATCGGAGGTTTAGTTTTTTACATACTATAAATAAAAAAATAATGGGGGAAAAAAGGAAAATTTATAAAAAATAGAAGAAGAAACAAGTTAATAATAAAATGTAAAATATGCAAAAAAGTAAAAACAAAAGCCAAGAAAACTAGATTCAAAAATAAAATAAAAACATAGACGAAAAACTAACGAAGAAGATAAATTTGAAGAAAAATTTAAAAAAATGAATAATTTTCTTGTTATTCTTTATTTAATATTATCATATTGTTTTCTCTTTTAGCGTTTTAGATACTTATTTTTTTTAAATTTTATTATTTATTCATATGTTTTTCTTCGATTTTGCTTGGGGATAGATCTGTTGGGAAGCTATCAACCGAAAATACAGGTTTTCGTTATACTGGTTGTTTGCATTGTTTTCGATCGTTATTTTTAGTGTTTCTTACATTCGAAGTTGTCGTTGCAGACGGTATTTCCGAAATCGAGTTAGTCGACGACGTGGTGGAGCTGGAGCACCCCGGCCCGCCGGCAGTCGACCTGGAGGACCCCGCCTGTGATTACCCAGAGTTCCTGGGCAACCTGACCAAGGCGCCCGCCCCCCGGGACATTGACCACCTGCCGAAAAAGTGCCGCCCGGCGGGGGCCGGCATCCGGCGTTTCTCCATCACCTGCGTCAGCGCCACCGGCCCGCTGTCGGTGGTGGACCGGCTGCACGAGGAACTCTTCCCCCTGCGGACCCCGCCCAATCCGTCTGCGTTCCCCGCCGGGCCGGTGGTCAAGGGGCGGTTTCAGATTAGTCTGGTCAAGGCCACGGAGAAGATTTATAACAGCGTCCAGTCGGTATGTAATCAGTCGTTTTGTCAGATACTGAAAACAGAGAAAACAATACTAGCTCATGAAAATTTAAATTTTTATTAAATGTAATTAAAATGTAGTAATAATACAAAATCTTTAGTGACAATACATAAACACAAAAAAAAACAGAAAAATTGTAGCACACAAAAATTGAAATTTTTAAAGATTATTCACAATAGATAAATAAAACAAACAGTAACGGTAAATCAAAAAAAGTGGTAAAACAATTTCAATAATTCAAAGGAGCTATAGTTAACAATTCATGATAAACCGATGTTTAAAAAACACCGGGTAGATTGTTAAAAACTACCGACCAAAATTTTCAATAAAACAGATCAGTTAATAGAATTAAAATTAATAGAATTAAAACAATACAAAATAAGGCAAACCAGTTATACTAGCAATTATAAAATGAATCAGGAAAATTTCTCGAGAACAAACAATTGAACTTGATACGAGAGTGAAATGGCAGAAATTTGCTTCAAAGCGGTCCAATGGAATTTAATGGCTGGACTGATTTTTTCTAGGTCCTCAGTCCGACGAATGAGACGGTCAACCTCCCCGGGGCTCCGAAAGGCTCCCCTCCCGGTGGGGCCGACGGAAAAAGCGGGTTTATGAGCGCCTGGACCAAGACGTTCCGGCGGAACAGTAAAGACAGTGTCGTCCCACAAGAACCGTCGAATGACGAGAAAAAGACGGAGAAAGCCGAGGATTCGGATATGCAGGCGCTGCTGGAGACGCCGCATGTCTTTGGGGATGGATTGCGATTTTAAACGGATTTTGGAGCTGTTTTTATCCGGATTATGTGGATTGGTTCGATATTGACCTCGGATTGTATCAGGGATGTTGTTGTTGTTGCCGGGACCAAGGAAATGGTGCCAAAAGTTACGGCAGCCCCCCCGCGGGTGGGGAAGGTGTTCCCGGTTGAATTGAGTAGTTTCTTGATTTTTTATCATTCCGAATGTTTATTTTTCGAGCTGCCTTAGATTGTCAAAAATGGGTTTAATTGTTCTGTTATTGTGTCCGGAAAAATGTTGTTTTTTTTGCGTACGATTATTTTGTGCTTTTCAAAGTGTGATCGGGTGTGCTGGCAGTTACGTGGAGTGATTTCATTTAGTGGTTGAGTTTTGTTTTTGTGGTTTTGTGCTGTACAATGTAACTGTAAACCAATAATGTTAGGAATAAAAGATACGGTTGTGTCACGATTCAACGTTTGGTTTACGAGAAAATTCAGACAACATGAGTTTGGTCCTGCCCGGTCGGGCAAAGCAGTTGTCTGGGATGCTACATCTTCGGATACAGTTACCGGCTCGTATGTCTGTAACCGCTAAAACCGTGCGGGACGGGCAACAATTCTGTCCGGCCTAAATTTTGCCCACTCACAAATTGTCCAGCTTTGGCAATTCGCGTACACCAGCGACACCGACCGAAAGGTCATCCGGACACCTTTGCGACTTCGTACATCGCCAAAACCACCTCGATTTGCGGTGCCGACGCTGATCAACGGGAGTGGGAGAAAGAGCGACACTACAGTGCCCTATCGGATCGTTACATAGTGCAGCCAGTGGCCTTTGAAACTATGGGAAGTTGGGGCACGCAGACAAAAGCATTTCTCACGGAGGATCCGAGAAACTAACGGAAACCCTCAATCTATGGAGTTTCTTCGCCAGCGTATTAGCGTGGAAATTCAACGAGGAAACGGACTGTGTGTTATGGGAACAGTAGACTCCAATAAGGAGATGGAAGATGTGTTTTTGTCTAACGTACGTTGTTGTCACTATGCTGTACATGGATAAACAAAATAAAAATTTTACTTTTTCCGGATGCATTCATCTGATCAGGTTCCCCCGGACACCTTTACCGGAGCCCGGATAGGCGGACATGGACTTTATATTTACTGGACCCCGCAAAGCATCCGGCCGAAACCGACTATACTTATTGGGCTCCGGCAAAACTATACGGTTAAAACTGATCAGGTGGATGCATCCGGGAAAAGTGTCAGGATAACCCTTGGGTCGGTGTACCTGGTATATGCGAAGTATTAGGGAATAAAAATTTGCTGGGGGGGAACAATTTTTGTCCTCCGGACGGTTTTGCCGGTTTACAGGCAAAAGTGCCCGCCGGACAGTTTTACCAGTCACATATGTCCCAGGCAGTGCAAGAATGGCCAATACACGCTGCGCACAGCTGCTAGTTGAGAACGAGAACCGTCTTCGATATGTTTTCCTGGAGGAACATGGCTACTTGTTTGATTCCGTAGCGGTCGAAGCTTCGGGCACTTATGCCCGTTTAGGGCTCCGCTTTTGTTGAGCTCATTCAGCTTGCCCGAGCGCAGGATTCGTGGCTGATAGGAGAGCCTGCAGATCGACCGCTTTTATGCAGAACCGCACGAGTTCTGCTGCGTAGTAAGGTAAATTTCTGCGCATGCGCATTGTCACAAGTGTATCGGTGAAGCCAGGACACAGGCGCGCCTGTTAGATTTGCACGAGCCTCCGTTATGATTTATAATAGCCAGAACTTCGATCCAGAAATCCGTTTGTGCGCGTAACGTCCGGTTGTGAAGCAAAGAAGCGCAGCGGCCGCAGCCTCCGTTTCGGGTGTCTCTACCATAATCTAGCCTGACTTCC
This sequence comes from Paramacrobiotus richtersi, assembly GCA_034698045.1. NCBI lineage: Eukaryota > Metazoa > Tardigrada > Eutardigrada > Parachela > Macrobiotidae > Paramacrobiotus > Paramacrobiotus richtersi. Next base: position 8,953 of record JAQGAU010003989.1, read on the forward strand.
CCAGGTATCTGGTCACTTATGATAGCGCTCACCCAGTCAGAACAGATTTATTTAATTGCCCCCTTCCTGATTGACTGCTACATGTATGTATGTGCATTCAGGTCTTCCCGCTTTTTCGCTGCGAACTTGCTAGCGACAAATTTCGTGGTCTCCGGCCTTCAAATCGGATTTTTTTACACCTTCGACACAATTGTCACACAATTATACCACTGTAGCTGCACGTTATACACACAACTGCCCCAAGAGATTCTCTGAACACATACTGTACAAAGCCTTGAAAGATTTGTTGTGATTTTGTCGCACGGAGCTCAATCGCTAGGTATTAGTTCGTCATTAGCTCGCCTGATCATATTATTGGTGGAGATTTCAAATCATCTGTTTCTGAACATGAGCGTCTCCTGGCGTCGGACACTGAAACGCGCGGTGGGCTTCCGGCATGACTACGTTCGCTGCTTTCTGGCCGAGTTCTTCGGAACCATGGTCCTTGTGGTAAACAAATTAAACAATCGTGTAAAATATGCAGTTTGCACATACGTATTTATGTATCAGTAACCGCACAGCGACAATTCTTCTAACACATAAATTGACCGTACGCCGCGTAACGCGTGCCTACAGAGAAACCATTAAAATGCGGATGCTATTTGGCCAGCTAGTGCGACACGAACGTAATCGTTTGGCAGATACATGCTAATAGACATTAGTACGTTACATTCTTAGATTGTTAATATCCAGATTGTCGGTTTGTGCGATTGTGGGCATAAATTTTACAGCCAATGGCGTTACACCATTGTACATGCAAAGAATCGAAGATTGAGAAGGTCCCGTAACGTCTTCCAAAAATTCTTTTCAGCTCTGTGGGATCTTGGTTGACGCGTATCGCATATTCCTGTAGCCTTTCTTTTGATTCAGTCTAGTCACGGTTAAAATAAGAACTCAAATTCGAGCTTGACATGGCAATAAGGACTCCATACAATGCAACTCAATTCTAGAAATCAACTTTATATCCTGTGTTATACATGATTTTGTTTTAGCAATAAAACTTCATCAGATATACAGAGGTGCTGGGCCAACTCTGGGCAAAACCGTTTTATCTGTTCCCTCCTCTGTTGAGCAGCTTTCAGGCTTACTTTCAGCCCTTTTCTAGGACAACTTTTTGTCCTCTATTTAATGTATTTCATAGGGAGCAGCTGCCTATTACCCGACTCTGCAGAATCCAGTTTGAACACGTAGAGGTGGGGTCGTTTTTTCTTGTCGTACAAACAGTACTGTAGAAACTACCGCAGTTTGTATCCAAGCAATTCGCATGCTTCACTGGATAATGCACAAGCGTTTACATCAAGAAAACATCACACTGTTATATTTTATAATGAAGGCTCGGAAGGGCGAACCAGTGAATTTCATCTCCCATAGACTCCTATGTTAAAACCTTGCGAATGGCAAGCGCCCGGGGATGCGCAAGAGCAAGTTTCAAAAACACCCTCATAATTTACAGATGGAGTATGGCTAAGGCATGTCAAAAGCGGCATTGATAGGGGTATGCGCTGCGCCAGCAGCCCGTGGAACGCTCTCCAATTTTGGTATAAAAATTCTCGTAAGCAGTGATGACGAAAACCTGACCGAAAGATTTAAAGTCCAATATGTTTAACAGCGCTTCGTAAGCGTTATGGATTGGAAATGTAACAGATATTTGGGTTCGTCCTCTACAGCTGTACTGCAAAAACACCCCTGTGTAACCTCATCGGCTCGCTTGTTAAAGGTCAAACTAACTAACGGTAAAGTTTGACGCTGTTGCGGGCGCCACCGCCCACAGCGGACGGACAGCGGATCGAAGTGAGTCTTTCTTGTTTCTCACAAGAAGACGAAAGAATGCTCTTTCGAACGAACATAAGATGGAGAGGAACTACACATTCTGAAATTTCATAAATTATTACTTAAACGAGTGAAATAAATTATTTCACTCGTTTTGAGAAAAGGCAGAGCACAGGTCGGACAAGTTTTCGAAGCTGGTGTGCTTCGATTTTAATTTTATAGTAAATTCCGGCCGCCTGATAAAGCCAAACCTTATACCGTGGAAGATAGCACGATAAATGGACGTCTACGGTACATTAGCAAATTGTCTGTCAGGCTTCATGGTGGGTAATGGGAGGGACTAAAACCCGTTGCCCGGAGTTGGCCCAGCACCACTGTACTTAATACTCCCTTAGAACAATCCAAAATAGTTTTTCTATAAAGTAACACAAAAAACCTAAAAGTTGTTGAAGGAGCATGAAAATTTATGTTCACAGTCGTCTCGAAAACAAAAGCGAAATTCAGATGTTGAATCTTGTTCAGCACGGACGTATTTCTCCCGACCATACAGTCCAGTTTAAATATTGTTTATGTTACTTTTCAGACAAATAGTTCTCAAATGTTTTAAGAGACTGCTGAATTATTCTGAGAGATTTTGGTTCATGAAGCAAAATCACAACCAAACATATGTATACCACATGAGATCAGCTTAGTGAGGCAATAAGGAAAAGTCAGGACTGATTCTCTACTGAAAACTTTAGCGAATGTTTTTGAAAAGTTTCATGCAAGCAAGCAGATGATCTCTGTTGCGATAAGTGGTGCGATTGTGTGCGGATTGCGCAAAGAATCACGGATTGTAGACGTGGCAAACAAAGACTTTCGGCAAACAATCCGTACCCACCCACAATCGCACAATCCAAAGAATAATCTAAGAATGTAACGTACTATTCACTTAAATAATAATTCGATTTTGTGGTATTGCATACGCTTAAATGCAGCTGGGACCTAGCCGGGTACATGCCAATTTTGAAAATGGAGAGCCTACAATCAATACGGGGCTTTTGTAGTCGGTAGTTATATGCCCATTCTGGAAATGGAGAGCCCACACTCAATATGGGGTGTTTGTACTCGATAGTTATGTGGCCGTTTTGAAAACGGAGATCCAACACTCAGTGCGGGTTGTTTGTAGTCGGTAGTTATATGCCCGTTTTGAGAACGGAGCGCCCACACTCTTTATAGGGTGTTTGTAGTCGGTAGTTATGTGCCTGTTTTGAAAACGGAGAGCCCGCAATCAACATGGGGTGCTTGTTGTCGGTAATTATATGTCCGTTTTGAAAATGGAAAGCCCACGTTCAGTATGGGGTGTTTTGTAGTCGGTAGTTATTTGCTTATTTTTAAAATGGAGAGCCCACACTCAATATGGGATGTTTGTAGTCGGTAGTTATATGCCCATTTTGAAAACGGAATGCCCACATTCAGTATGGGGTGTTTATAGTCGGTAGTTGTATGCCCGTTTTGAGAATGGAGTGCCCACACTCAACATG
>JAQGAU010003990.1:0-12283 GCA_034698045.1 Paramacrobiotus richtersi
TGCCTTGACGTCAATGTGCTGGTCTATTGGGTGTTAAAAGAAAGAGTAAGCTGTTGCTGATTCAATCATTGTGTTTACAGACATCCTTTGTGCATCGATGGAATTTTAAGCAAACACTCCTCCTTTTCTCTGATCATCGTCGCTGATTTACTAATGATTTCCCACTTCGGCATGATGAACTATACGGTCGTTTAGCTGACTATAACGGCAAGTTGATCTTAAGTCTTGTTGAAGCTTTTACGACTCAAACCTCGTTACGTTAAAAGCTTTACAAGAGCGTGACTAATAGTGCGCCTCGCTGGTATCCCAATAAATCTTGCTGCAGCTGTAATCGCGGCTGATTACATGTTAGAATTGTTCCACAGGTTAGTCTGTGGAACCTTGTTACGACTTTTATTTCATTCGGAACTTGGTGTTCAAGCTCTGTTTTGGTGGTTACAGAGTCGGGAGAAAGTTGCGGTTCAAAACTGGGGAGAGTTTTTGGTCGAATTGTTTTTTGTTTCGACGCTTTAGTTTAGAGATTATGCGCGGAATGGCCAGCTGATCACACGAGCGCTGTTCCATGCCGGGCTGATTGAAATAAGTTAATGTGATCGGGATTGCATTGTGTGGACACTAGTGTATGTGACTTTTGATTTGTTTAAATGAGCCAGATTCCAATGGCGGACTTCCGCCAGCGCTCCAACACCGCCACTTCACAGACCAGCGTCAGTGTGCGGTTTCGCGGAGAAGAAGGCGACCAGGTCCGTCTGTCGACGTCCCAGCCGGCATCGGGACGTAGCACCCAGCGGAACTCCACCGACGACCCCCCGTCCTACCGTGACGCCATCAGCACCGCCAGTCGTGAAGAACCCAGTCTGCACTCCCCGCTCCTTCACGTCGACTCGGCCGTGTATCCCAAAACTCGGACCTCCTTCTCCACGGCTGCCGAGGATCTCCTGGAGGACCAGAACACGGATCTGCAGGGGGATTCGGTGTGTGAGCGGGCCTGCGTCACCGAGTGCTGCAGTATAATGGGATGTATCCGGCTGGTGGTGCTCCTGTGCAATGCCATTGGATTTGGACTACTGTATTGGGAGTATGTGTATTACAATAGTCTTGGACAGAATGCCGATTATCGCGAGCGGAAGAAGGTGGGGTTGCGCTTGGGATTCGGGTGCATGATCCTGTTTTTTGCCTATCCCGTTTATCTGGGAGATGTTTTCTACTCGAGTGAGACGTTTAGAGGGCTGTTAAAAATTGTGTCTAAAGCTGACCTCCAGGCACATTTGGATTCCGTCGCCCAAGGTAATAATATAATAAGTAATAACTCACGCAGACAGAAGGCACTTGCTGTATATGTACATAGTCATTGTAGCGTTAGGTTCTGGTGTCTTGCAATTTGCAGTTGGAATCAGGAACCGCAATAACCAGTTACAATTGTTGTTTGTAGTGCAGTGTGAAAAAAAAATGAAAAATGATGCCTGCATAGAAGGTCCCGTTTCTGATTAATTTCTTTGTGATGTCGTGTCAATAAATGCGCATAGGCTATGTAGGGATGATGCTGAACCAGTTTTCGAAGTGTTTTCATTTCGAAATAAATTCTAAACTATTGTAAAATTTCACGGGCATCCTTTTAGGTTTGAACGACTTCAGAATGATCATCACAGTATTTACGTGAATTTTACTGGGATTGCATCCAAATACACTGGCGATAATTCTGTCTGCGGCAGCTATATTTAAACCGTTTAACCATACTGCGCAACAGTCAAACAATGCGTGTTGTCGTGCATAAACCGACAAAAGAGCTTAGCAGGCCAATCCTTTCGTTTTGAAATCAGTGTACGGATAATCTCTAGTGCACACTAATCTATAGTGCGTGCACCGATGCACCGGCACTATTTCAGGCAAAACCATGTTTTCTATCGGGAGACGTTAAAACTAGGGTCTTACAAGTTAGCCGATCGATAATGATAGGTTGACTAATGATGAAGGATAAATAAGTATTCAGTCTGTCTGATACATTCAATCAATGTAATAAACTGGACAACAAGTTGCTGAATATCTGCAGGTCGACCGGTGGTCAGATGGCAGATGAAATGTTTCCACCAGGACAACCGCACTGTAACCATCACTCTGCCGGACGGCACATCCCGCACCGAGCACCACAACGAGAAAGTGACCGCCTGGTCAGGAGAGGAAGTCTTTCAGTTCCGCGCCTGGGAGGATGTCAGTCCGGGTGACCAGCTGAGCAAATCGGGATCATACCAGACAGTGACCTTTCATAAAAAGTACGTCCTGGCTGACGAGAAGACCAAGACAACCTACCTGGCCCAGAAGGAGGCTTTTATCAACACCAATCGGCGACGCGATCAAGAATACAGTATTGAAGAGACATTTGAGGTGGAAGGTTTCCAGCCGACCATCCTGGCCCGTACCTCGTCCTTGCCCTCGGTGACGCTCAATCCTTGCCTGTACATCCTGTTTGCTTTCGCTTTCCTGGGACAACTGTGGTCGTGTATCATCAGACTGGGAGAGAGACGCGTCAGCTGCACCCACATCAAAAAGCTATCCGTCTGACAGAATATTTACACCTGAAAACTGTCCCGAACAATGGGATACGTGGTGGATGTTCGCCCCCGCTACTGTTGGACTAAATTTTCGTTTGGATCTCATGTGATTCTTGCCACAATGTTTCTAATTTTTCGCACATTTGTCTGATTGTGCTATCAGACTGACCTAGGTTCGACTGCGAGCCGCCTCCCATCAGTGGGATCAGATGGACGAATTGAGAGAGGATTTTTACAAATGACTGCATACATTTTATTACTTGTGACTAATTTTTGAGCACACTAAGACACACCCCAAATAAAGCGGCAGGTTGGTTAAGCAAAACAGAACTTCACGAAACTTAACACAGCCAGAAATGTCACGATAGGCTTCCAAACCTAAACAGTTTTCTCCAGAAAATTAGAATGCTGGTTATAAGACACTGGATGTAATTTTTATTTATCCGAATGTATCGTAAGAATCACGGTTTCGCTGATCTACCGTACATCTTCCTTCGGAATACGTGGATGCATCAGATTCGCTCGGATACAAATGACGTGCGTAAGTAAGAAATTCTGATCGGATGTAAGGTATGTACTGCGTTCAGCGGACTCACTGCACCAAGTTTAAAAACTCGCTGTCGGTGACAGTTTCACCATGCTGATGAAAATCTCATCGTCGCCGCCATCAGCACTCCTGCACAAAGCCTGTCCGAGAACAGGTGTAGGATTGATTCGTTTCCTCCAGGTATCGCAAAGGGCGCAGGACCTACTTTGCAGGTCAGCGTCCAATTCGTCCACTTGAATGCACGAGAATGCCGGCTCTCACAACAGTAAGCCTCTAACAAGGCAAACCCATACGAGGAGGCGGATCAGTCCGGCTCACCACACTTGCAAGACTTCTGATTGGAAGGATTCCATATGCTAACCAGCACGAGCGGCAATAACAGATGAGTCAACATGCACCTTTTCCGTTGGTTTACGCACCCCGAAGCCATATCTCACAATGGCGTTACAAAACACAGAGGCCTCGCTCTCCACGTTCATGTGTTGAACGTCTTAACGTCTCCTTAGGAAAGCTTTACTAGATGGTCACCGCATCCACATTCCCATGGCCAACAGCAGTTCTGTATCCGTTGTCGGTAAGGACGCCCTTATCTTATGGTACGGCCTGTCGTTCCTCATCTCACTGACCGGCGCACTGGCAGCAGTGCTTCTCATCGTCACCATGTTGCGACAAAAGCAGCTACGCGAAGGCACTCACATGTTGGTGATTTGGCTACTCAGTCTCGACACACTGGCCACGATCCCGTATTTCCTGTGGATGGACACTATTGCGACTTACCAGTTGGAAGAATACTACTAGTACGTACCGTTCAACTGTACCGTCGTCCAGTTCTTCAGACACCCGTGCTTCACCATTATTCACTGGATAGCCACCGCGTTAGCCTTTAACCGCTTCTTCGCCATTCTCTTTCCCCATCGCTACGCCGATATAGCTGGAAGAAGAATGACCGCTTTTTTGACCGCTTCTTGTTTCCTTATTGGCTGTGTGGTGACGTTGCCGTTCTTAACGGGCACCACGGGTTACTACACCTTTATCTCGTACTCGGTCGTCCCGTTCTGTGGACTAGAACAGCATCGGAAGCCGATTGTTGCATTTCTCTTATCGTTGAGCGTTACGGTGCCGTTGTGCCTGCAGGGAATCTTGTACCTCTTTGTCATTTGCGGCATTCGGCGCCCTTATCAACTCCAGTCGGCGGAGTCCCCTGCAAAGGCGCGGCAGCGAACAATCGCTGTGATGTTGATTGTTTCCTTTATTTGGTATGTTATTTGCTACTGCCCTCTGCCGATTATTATTACCCACTTCCCTACTGTATGGCAAGGAAGGCCTTTGCTGTTTTTGTGGATAAACTCAGCAATGCAGTATGGTTCAGCTGGAACACCGGTAAGCAGTTTTACCGTTAAAGAATGCGCACTTGATGATCTACTTGTGATAATTCGATTGTTCTTTCTTCAATATGAAACATTAAAGTTTACTGAACGTGTGAGAGTGCCAGGTTACGTAGCAAGTTCTATTCTGTCTTATTGATGTTTTGGGTAACAGTCAATGACTTGCTTTGCTGCTTTGACTCAGCGCAAATTCAATTCTTTGATGACATATAGGCTCATCAAGTGACCTTTGGTTATCTTGTTTTAGTTCCCAACGGTTTTTCGCTAGTGTACGAACCTGTGATTCTTTTGCCGATAAAAACAACTGCTGTAATTTAAAATATGTATGTCTAACGTATTCGTTATCTGTATTGCAAAATACACAACTCAATGCAAATTCATGCAGCTTAGCAGTGTTTCTTGACCGAAGCGGCATTTTGATGCGAATAACAGCCGTCGGGTGAACCATTCTTCCAGTGAAGTGTATAATTATACACACGTGTGTCCCTCGCCACCCATCTGCGCGACGGTCTTCTCACTGGAACAGTTTGTCAACACGCTATATGAGCTTACATGCCTGTAGCTGTTTCTTCGTTCCCTGATTTTGCTGATCTTTTGTAGCCTGGATCGCCATAGTTTACTGTGCACATCAGATCAGGGCTTCAGCTCATGCTAGCCCTTGTTGTGTTAAATACCTTGTTTTGATTGCCTATGGGTATTTTTGCAGTTTATTTACGTGGCCTTGAGCGCCGAGTACCGTACGGCTGTATCGAACACTCTTCGCCTCTGCGCACGAGATGTCGGTGGAGCACGAGTCTGGTCAATCGAAAGCCATACAGCGCCGGAGCCAACGTTCGCCATCGTCGGTAGGCCGCGAGACTTGCCACGAATTTAATAGCAGACACGCTGTACACGAGCGACATGATCTTTGACTGCTTGACGTATTACCGGTTGTGGAAATGAAGCATTCAGAAGGTTGAACTTCTTGCGCTACAATATGGAGTACAATATGCTGACGCCACTCCTGCATACAATGTCCGTGATTTGTAAGCTGCCTCTGATTCAGAATCATGTTTACTTTATTCACCATAATTCATTCCTTTTAATTCAATCCTTTTAATAGGGATTTTTCGGACCATCTGGCAACGATATTGTGCTTGTTCCTTCTTTGCAAGTGCATGAATTATTAGACACAGCACCGGCATATCATACGCGACAGCATCAGATTTTCTTCCCGCTTGCCATCGCGGAATCGGCCTTTGCAGCGCAGGCAGGGATTTGTTTTATTTAGCAATACATAGCTCGGAAACAACTTCAACACCATAGAAATTCCAAAAATCAAATAACAAACGTACTGTACTGCATCTCAGTTAGCACGCGACGGCACAGTAACCAAAAATAAAATCAAAGTAACATTCACTCACACAATGATCTACTACTGATCTTACTTATTTTCCAGAATATACGGGTCGGATTTCAGCCACTATTACCAGAAAACGCCGGCGTTAATGCTGTCCGACCGTTGCAGCAATTTGTTTTAGTGCGATACTAATGCGAGTCTGACGTCAATTTTGTGATGTGTTGTTTGTAGTTTGCAGTTGCTATAGTGTTGTCGAGTGGTGTGGTGGCTAGTCCACTAGTCCGTGAGCGCCAGTTGTTGGCTTGACTACTGATTTGAGTTACTACCAACAAAAATACTGGACTCAAACCTTCAATTTTGCTAACTTGCGATCCAGTCGATAAAAGTCCAAAGAGGTTGTGTACACAATCAAATAGAACCAAATTTATTCCTCACACACAATCAAATGATCTTTATCCTTTTACGCTTAACCCGTGTTTATTGGCAAAAGCCGCAACGATAAAGAGAGCGCGCTCGTAGACAGCGAAAAATTCAAAGTTACGCATTAAAGAAACAACCAAAATCGTTTTACGCATTTTTCAGTGTTCCCAAATCATAATTTCTGGATGATTTTCTTCGGATTCCAAACGTTATATCTTCGTAGTCAGATTTTTAACATTTCTTTATGATCAGTTTGATTGTTGATCGCTAATGCGGTGTCTAACACAATTCGAGTTCCTTGTGGTCCGGGCGTACCTATTCGCATGTGGGACAAGAATCTAGCACAATTTTAGCCGTTATCGTTAATCCTTCACGCAAGAACAGCAGCGGTGGTGCAGTGATACATTCTCAAAAATCTGCATATCAAAAGATGTCACGACCGACATCTGTCTGACAATGAAACACGTATGTACTGTGATGTATGCCGGTTTGACAGATGCTGCACTATACTTGTCTTCATAAATATTTATGTTCCCTCGTGTTAGACGTTATTTTTATCCTCGGTCGGATGCCAGTTCGGCAGCGACGTGTCGTATTAAATGAATGCCCAGTCTTTTAACTTACTTCGCGCAATATTTAATTGTTGCACTGAACACATGCACTGAATTAGTTACTTTCCAGATGCGGGTCGGATATCAGCTACTATTACCAAAAAGCAGCGGGGTTTGTGCTACCTTACCGTGGCACCCAGTTAGAGATCCGATATCCAGGTGTAAGAAATGTTAATTACATAATCTCTAGATCAAAAATATCACCCGCGTCACGCAAAACTGCACATACAGATCCAGTGCACCCTGGGAAACCAGATCTATCTCAGTTTTCTTTCTTAAACTACAGACACGCATACACTAGCAAGACTGATTGGAAAGATCCATCATTCAGAATTAGTGGCGTAAGCACTATTGTCATCAAGAATGAGGTGTGCCGTGTGGATGTGATTCGATATGCAGTGCGTTTGCGTGGGTTTACGGACGCAGAAACCATATCTAGGAACGGCATAGTATAAAGGTCTTGTGCCTTACACCCATCAGAAAATTAGCCTAACTCTCGAACAAATCACGGCTGGTCAACCGTACCCGCATTCCCAATGGCCAATAACAGTTCAGCATCCGTTATCAGCAAGGACGCTCTTGTGGTGTGGTATGGCATGTCGTTCTTCATCTCGCTGTGCGGCGCCCTAGCCGCACTGCTCCTTATCATCTCCATGCTGCGACAAAAGCAGCTGCGGGAAGGTGCTCACATCCTGGTCATCTGGATACTCAGCCTCGACATCCTGGCTACAATCCCTTCCTTCCTCTTCGTGGCCACCATTGTCACGTACCAGTTGGAGTATTACGTTCCCTTCAACTGCACCGCTGTACAATTCTTTCGACATCTGCTGTACACCATAATTCACTGGATAGCCGTCGCGTTAGCCTTCAACCGCTTCATCGCCATTCTCTTCCCCCATCGTTACGCCGCAATAACCGGTACGAGACTGACGATTTTCTTGATTGCAATTTGCTTCCTGGTTGGCATTGTGGTGACCTTTCCGTTCCTGACGGGCACAGTGGGCTACTATACCTTCATCTCGTACTCAGTGGTCCCTTTCTGTGGATTAGTTCAATACCCGAAGCCGATTGTTCCATTCCTCTTGTCGCTGAGCGTAACGGTGCCGTTTTGTCTGCAAGGACTCTTGTACCTGTTTGTCATTGGCGGTATTTTTCGCCCTTACAGACTACAGTCTGCGGAGACCTCGACAAAAGCCCGTCAGCGAACAATCGCTCTGATGTTGATTGTGTCATTTATTTGGTACATTATTTGCTACTGCCCACTGCCGATCATTGCGACACATTTCCCGAATGCATGGCAAGGAAGGCCGTTGCTTTTTCTGTGGTTCAATTCGGCAACGCATTTTGGTTCAGCTGGAACACCGGTAAGAATCGCTGACTTTCTGTGGTCTTCACTGCAACTAAGATTTATTTCGCTGATAAATTATCAGAATGACCTTTTGGAACCGTTGACTCTGATTTTCCTTCACTTCATCGGTTGATGTGCTCGCAAGCTAATCAACGCTAATTGCTAAAGGTTAACTTTAGTGATTCTATCAATAATGTCGCGAGTCTTCGCCTTTCCCAAGAAAACAATCATGCATAATCTTCAGGTATTCATCATTTTTTGATGGTCTGCAGCACGGACGCAGAACAAATAAGCATTCTACTATTAGTCACTTGTTTCGTTACTTCTAATTTCCGCGAATACTGGCGTCAGGTTCATTATAAGAATTCCGGTGACGTGCGTACGTGCAATATTTCTCCACCCACTCTGTATGATAACCTTGTTCACTGAATAGCAATGCGTCAACAAAACATGTAGGTTTTCACCCTGGCAGCGGTTTTCTCCAATTCCTTCCAGAAGTGCACGTGTTTCTGTGTTACCGTAATATAATCTGGACGTTGAACGCAGATAGTCTGGAACTGCTTGTCGAGCACATTTAAAAATCCTTGAAAAAGACTTTCGGTTGCCAATGTTATTGACACTTCTTGGTATTTTTGCAGTTTATTTATGTGGCCTTGAGCGCCGAGTATCGGATGGCGGTGCTGAAAACGGCTCGCTGCGTTGCGCGTCATGTCGGTGGAGAACGCAGTTGGTCGACCGCCAGTCATACAGCACAGGAACCAACATCGGGCACCGCCACTAGACCGCGAACACTGCCAAGAAGTTCGCAACAAACTAGCAATAAATCAGCCGCAGAATCATAACCTTGGTGTTTTTGTCGATTCTTACCTTAGTGCAATAAAGCATTGCAACAAAACCGAAATCTTTGACAGTTGGCAGAAGCTCGCAGAATAAACTTGGTCAAGATGTCGTGTGAACACATTGGCATAGTGTTTTTTTAACATGTTCAATTTAATCACACGTAAAAAAGTATATATATATCACACGTCGGTTACGAGTTTTCTTGAACATCTGCTGAAGGATGTAGTGAATTGTTCGCTGTTCAGAATTCCTCTATTCAGTTGTTTCTCACGTGGTCTATTGCGTGCATTTGGCTGTATCAGTATGAAAAGTAAATGTAAAACTTTGACCATTACCGTGCAACCAGCAGCGTTCCGTGCGAAGCGCTCACCCCCATTTAAACTGTCCCTACGGCTGTCAGTTTAATCAATCCGATGAAAGATTTTTTGAATCTAAGACTGTCGCGCGTTGCACCACATTGCACTGCATTGGTACAGATGCATTTATTCACGAACATCAAAGCCTGCGCTGTCTGCACGTGCCATTATGCGGTACTTATGATTGTACTGCGGTTTCACCTTGCAGCATATTCTTCGAACGCGGAAATATCTGACAGATGACTGTCAATCTATCACAGTGGATAGCCTAGCTACAGAAAAGCTGACAATAACCAAGGCCAAAACCTTATGCAGTGACGATATAAAAAAGGTTATTATTTGCTGCGAACTGGGGATCCGTTAATGGCAAACCATGCTGCCCTCGCAGACATACGTATTTTCAGAAAAATTAGCATTGCCGCTTGCTAGTGACCGTTTCGGTATTCACAGTAAATGTCCAATAGAATGCTGGTTCTCAACTCAAATTTCGCGTTCCCTGTGGTACCGGGAGCTAAGGGGTTAAGAAAGGTAGCGCATCTCACTTGTTCATACTGCCTTCATACTTCAAGCATCGTTAGTGGGCTGAGGACAGAACTAACCTCTAACAGTATCGAACATAATAATATTATGAAATATGCGTGCAGCAGCTGCCAAGCCAACACACATCACAACTTGTATAAATGGCAGAATGATGGCGTGGCAATTTGCAGTTTTCGCTTGTATATTATTATTTATTATGCAGATCAGTAAGAACTAAGAATGTATCGTTAGGATAGACGCACGGCACGACGTGTGTCATACTAAATTTATTAGGAAGTGTTGTTGTAATTAGCGCGATATTTAATGCACACGTGTACTGAATTACTTGTTTCCAGACACGGGTCGGACATCAGCCACTCTTATCGGAAAACATTCTAGTTTACGCAGAATCACCGCTGCAGCAATTAGACAGCAGATCCAGGTGTACACTAATTACTTGCTCAGATTCCAAAATGAGACCCCCGTCACGACAAGCTGCAAACACCGATCCAGTGCACCCTGGAACCTCGCCTGACAGTTGTCTTCCTTAGGTTATGTATAGGCACGCATACACTTGCAAGAATTCGGATTGGCAAGAGCCTTCGCTCCCACTATAGTGCAGGCACTATAATTATCAGAAAGAGGTGTGTCGTGTGGATGTGACTCGATATACAACGCTTGCGTGGGTTTGCGGACGTTGGAGTCACATCAGGGAACGTCATGATATAAAGGTCATACGTCCATTTCCTACAATAGAGAAGCCATAATGTCTCTCTAAGAAATCCCAGCTGGTCAACCATACCCGCATTCCCCATGGCCAACAACAGTTCCGCATCCGTTGCTACTAAGGAAGCTTTAATCTTGTGGTACGGTCTATCGTTCTTCATCCCACTGTGCGGCGCACTAGCCGCATTAGTGCTTAGCATCTCCATGCTGCGACAAAAGCAGCTGCGAGAAGGCGCTCACCTCTTGGTCATCTGGCTGCTCAGTCTCGACATCCTTGCCACAATCCCTTCTTTCCTCTTTGTGGCCACCATTGTCACCTACCAGCTGGAGAACTACGTCCCGTTCAACTGTACCGGTGTGCAGTTCTCCAGACACTTCCTCTACACCGTCATTCACTGGATAGCCGTCGCGTTAGCCTTCAACCGTTTCATCGCCATTCTCTTTCCCCACCGCTACGTCGCTGTAACCGGCAAGCGAATGACAATTTTCCTGATGTTCAGCTGTTTCCTCATCGGTTGCGTGGCGACGTTGCCCTTTATAGCAGGAGCAACGGGATACTATACTTTTATCGCGCGCTCAGTGGTCCCTTTCTGTGGACTAGCGCAGTATCCGAAGCTGATTGTCCCGTTCCTCTTGTCGCTGAGCGTAACGGTGCCGTTCTGTCTGCAAGGATTGTTGTACCTCTTTGTCATTGGCGGTATTCTGCGCCCTTACAGACTACAGTCTGCGGAGACCTCGACAAAAGCCCGTCAGCGAACAATCGCTCTGATGCTGATTGTGTCTTTTATTTGGTACGTTATTTGCTACTGCCCCCTGCCGATCATTGCCACACATTTCCCGACTGCACTGCAAGGAAGGCCGTTACTGTTTTTGTGGGTCAACTCTGCAACGCATTTCGGTTCGGCTGGAACACCGGTAAGAATCACGTACTTGCTCTGGTTTTCAGCGTAACTTCCTTTCATTTCGATAATTAATTAAGCAAGTGAAACAATAACTGCGTGGTGGTAACGATTTTGATTGTTTCTTACTGCCTGAACTTTCACGGCATTTTAATTACGTTAATGCGAAAGCTCTCTTAATAGTTTAGCAAGCCATTCTCGGTAAACAACCGGCATCAGTGTATTCTTAGTTTGTTATAGTTTTATTTGGCGATAGCCCAGAAACAATGTTGACATAATAAAAATGCCAAAAGTAAAAAAAAAGTTTTTTAAAGTCCTGCAATTCACGTCGCGTCTCTCATTTGGTTTACTCATCATCTGTTGGGTAGCTAGCTGCAGCATAAACGAGTATTCCCGTTTTAATCAGCTGTTTCTTAACTTGAGCGGCGCGTATTAGACGTCAAGCGCCTTATTGGCGCGCTGCATTGACGTACGCACGTACATGATGACCTTTCTGTCTGAAATTTAGTCCGTCAATAAGGCATCTAGGTTTACATCCCTAGCAGCGGTTTTTTCCTTTTCCGCCATTTCTTCTAGCAGTTCACGTGCTGACGTTTATCTTGGTGTTACCCGGATGTTGAATGTTGATAACTGACAGCTGTACACTCGTGATAATTATATACTTTCTGTAATGAATGTTATTGACACTTTATTGGTATTTTTGCAGTTTATTTACGTGGCCTTGAGCGCCGAGTATCGGATGGC
>JAQGAU010003991.1:0-12282 GCA_034698045.1 Paramacrobiotus richtersi
GTCGTTAAATATACAGCCGCCCGGTTTCTTGGTTCTCGCGCATTGACCAGACTGCTGTGGTCGTTAAATATACAGCCGCCCGGTTTCTTGGTTCTCGCGCATTGACCAGACTGCTGTGGTCGTTAAATATACGGCCGCCCGGTTTCTCGGTTTTTCTGATCCGGATGGTGTCTGCGCGGCGGCTCTCTTCCCACAAACTTTTAATCGGGGCATGAAGGCGGTGTGCGCCGACATCAACGTGACGATGAATTTCCAGGAACGGACCCTCGTGCTGCACGCTACGGAAGATATTCTACAATAAACTGTTCCTAAAGACGGTAGGGGGATATAAGTGTTATGTTCCCGGCTGCAGACGATACCCTGAATGAACGTTTTTTTATGGTTGATTGCGTTGTCAACGTGTTAAGCATGATGGTTGCGATTTTTGCAGCTACGACACAACGAACTGCTGAGCAATGACTTTATCCAACCGGTCAAACTGCGTCGAAGCAGTGAAGCACATTCCGCGGAATCTACCCGAAAGCCTGCAGTTGCCGTCGGTGCACTGACCAATACTACTAGTACGTAAATTTGTCTTATCCAGTCAGATTACTATCATCTCAGTCTGTCTGCTGGGTTGCAGGATGCGGAGGTGAACCCGGGCGGCTGTATGGAGCGCATTCCCAGCGACCAGCGCGCCACCGAACCCTGTCCCCAGTGCGGCGCCATCATCACCGACCGGTTGGCCAAGTACAGGGCACTGCTTCGCGTCCTGGAGGACATCATGGTCGCCAACTATTCGAACATTATGGTGTCCTCGGTCGAGCTCTTCCAGCATCTGCTGGCCACGGGCGATGTCGATATTATGCAGCTGGATGCGCAGTGTCGCTTTATGCTGGGTTATAACCGACCGTGTCAACTGAAAATGGAGGAACGATAATAATGAAGAGGTGCGTCTAATTGTCTGGCAGTCTCGGCGAATTACTGTAATTCTGCCCACGAGCATACGTCTGTTTTGCATGGTACTCGCAATTTTTGCGGTATCACCAAACATAAAGCACACTTGTATTTGAGCGAAATAGAGTAAGTGCGAAATCGACTATCGCCGTTCTTCTGTCAGTTGTTAACGAATTACAGGCACATGGGATATGTATGGCTGGATGATACCTGGCATTTCTTCGATCTACGTTCTGTGATATTTTCAGCACCATCCATTCAAAATACCATCTCGCGCGCACATCCTGGTTGCTGCAAGGTGGACAAGTTGGTTGCGACATGATAGCTGCCGGTTGTCAGCAGGTCGCGCGTCCGGCCACACTTCAGCGCACCAGTGGCCGTCGAATGGTTGAAGGAAGCGCAGTACATCTATGAAAAGCTCTCGGGAAAGAGCTCCATGTTGGAGCGCGAAGCGCAGCGGGCTGTTGGAGGCGCTTGGCCATTTTCGCTGATGACACGTATGACCACTTACGTACGCCTCCATGGTGGAAATTAGACGGAATTTCGCGCGATACGCAGTTTCCTGTTAATGTTTCATTGCGTTTTACCGCTTTTTCTGACATTTGCTCAAGTCGGGGTTGGAGTTCAACCGGCGCCTAATTTCTATTTTGATCCTTGTAATATGGTTCATCTAGCTAACTTCCCAGTGAATTACGAAGACGTGTTTACAAAAAAGCAGAGTTTCGCTACAGTCGGTTACTGTTTACGTATGTATGTAATTTTGGTTACCGTTCCTAACAGTAGGAAATGGTTGCCAGACAATTGCCAAACTGAATGCTGTGCCACCACACTACGCTTGTCAATATTACCAATGATCACAAAGGCGACGGCACTTGTACTGCAAAATGAACCGGACTTACGATGGTAAAATTTTCACCGACAATCAGTACTTTCCTTTCACCCCAGAGTTCGTACAAGACAGCGGGATTTCTACAACACCGGGGAACAGTCCAGCATTTTCATGGTCTTTAAACGATTGTTTTACTTTAATCTTAGTGTGTCAATAATCTGGCTTGGTTAGTTCCATTTTTTACATTATGTTAGCAGTAAATTTAAATTTGTTATCATATTACTTAAACAAATTATTTCTTAAACAATTTTAACTTGTTTTTAAAATTAATTTCAAATTAAATTTCTACTTTTAAAAAAAATTGTTCGCCGTATTTCTGACGCTTTATTTAACTGTTGTATGTTAGTTCCAATTTTTTTAGATTATTTCCATGGAGATAAAAGCAGCTTTAATCAAGTGATTTGTAAATTTATTAGTTGAATTTGTATGTTAGTTTTTTTAATTCTTTTCAACGTAACTGTCTGCTTTTATTAAAGTGCACTAATTAATGTTTTTTTATTTTAAAGTGCACCAGTTAGTTTGAATAATTTTGCGAAGTTCATACGGCGCCTTGCTTCGCGTATTGCTGTGTCAACATCAGAAATTATCCCACCACAGCAAAAAAAAAAGGTTTATTACGGATTCTTTTGCTGTTATATTGATGAGTTGGTCAGCTTGCATCAGAAAATAGAAATAGAAGGGTATCTGTCAATTATGTTTGTCGCGTTCTATCCTTAATCATTAAACTGACTATTTTATTCTTAATTTGCCGTTAATTTGTGTGTTACTTGTTTAGAAATTAAGTTTAATTAATGTTTAATTACATTTATTTTGTTACAATTTTATTTCTTAATTGTGTACTGATTACAGCAAATATTCTGATTTATTTTCATTAAGCTAAAATTAATTTACAAATTTTTCAGTCAATATTTCTTGAGTATGATATTAGATGTACAGCGAAACAAAACAGTAGTGTCGTGCATGAAAACAAGAGTTTTGTCCGATTTCTTTCAGCTTAGTTACAGCTGGTCACAGCCAATGCCAATACACCTTCGTCTCAGTCTACCTGTGTCACTATTCTACGTTTGTCGACGCTAACAATGATTACACAAGCATCTGCGTCGAAAGATGAACTGGAAAAATACGACAGCAAAATTTTTTTCTCATAGGTCATGTCAAATAAATACTGTCTTATTTGCATTACGGAAATGCAATGCGCTTTCACGGACAGCAGACCAAATTTTCCCACTTCTAAAAAAATCTGGTCATATCAATTTTAGTGGATTATTTTCCTACGTTAAATCCAATCGTTCAACCTCAGTTTCATGAATATATAAACCGTAAATTTAGTTTCTATACATACTCTTCATACTAAGTTTTTTAATAATTGATATGTGATTTAAAAAAAAATATTAACAAATAAAATAAAAACACCTTACTCATAACCGATTATCCGACAAGATTATTTCCATTTGATTAACCTTAATTTGTGAAGTATTAAATACAGCGAATGTCGGTAACGACATTAACATCCCTGGTCAACGTTCCTCGTTCTTAAAAAATTTCGTTGCATTGGGCGAGCGGGAATTGTGTGTCTATTGATGCCGATATGTTGGCCAATAAATCGATCTCCGCATGCAGTGCCATTACACTACGATTCTCACTTAGCGACAACCAAGTCGCTTCCGTGGTACAGTACACTGTACAGTCAGTCACTTGTAGAAAATTAATAATATTTCGAAACAGTTTCCGACGAACGAAAACATTAATGTGCCAGCAGCAGCAAAATCAACAGCAGCACTTACTGTACAGATACATTCTTTTGCCTTAACAATAGTACCGATAAATTATTCATAACCCCGGATAAATTATCGGCGATAATCTGGATAATTAATTCCTGAGCTGGAAAATACAAAATATATTGCTGCAAAAAATTAGAAAAATAAGCACACCAAAATGTTGACCTTCCCAACAACAATAAAGTTTTCTTGCAGTTTCTTGTTAAATAATTCGCAAATACGGATCACTATGCAGCCATCGAATACAAATGTACCGCAATTGTTTTGGTGCGGAATACATATCTATAAGAATTGAAACTTACAATTAGGAGGAAATCGAATCTCATAACAAAGGTGGTTGTTTAATAAACATAATTAAACTTAATTTTAAGGGTACCATGCTATAGGCACCCCCATAACCCCCTTTCGCTATAGGCACCCCCGTTGCACCCCGAATCGCTATAGGCACCCCTTTTTACACCCCCATTAATTCGAAACACTATAGGCACCCCTTTTAAATTACGCATAACTAATATGTTACCGCTGTTGCCATGCTAATTATCGTAATAAGGAGGTGACCCTTATGACTATCATATGCATTTGAGCGATACGGACATGAGCGACCTCAGAACCGGTGGAAGGAGTCATATTTACCAAAGCCGATCCGCAACGAAACTGGCTTGCTGGCGCCATCGAAAACGAAAAGCTGACACCGCGTTGTCCAAAGTGCACCGGCAGAAAGCCTCAAGGAGAACACACTGTGGTGAAACAAGATCTGATAATTACACCGGAAATTGCTGTTAAAATTAGAGCTAAACTAGCTATAGCTGATATATGCCTAACCGGCCAATAATTGGATGGAACGCTTAAATAAAGTATAAAAAGACGAAGGGGTGCCTATAGTTAATGCTCACAGTAATTGTGAGCATTAACACAGCATTAATAATGCTGTGTCGATTAATTAATTCAAAAGGGGTGCCTATAGTAAACGGGGGTGAAAGGGGGTGCCTATAGCGATTCCCCGGGTACCACTATAGGCACCCCCATACACCCCCTTTCACTAAAGGCACCCCCTTTGCACCTCGAGTCACTATAGGCATCCCTTTTAAATTAAGAACGATTACAACATGCATCGCTGTTGCAGTACTTATTGTCGTATTGTCGTGGCATTTGCTATATAACATCCACAGCTAACAAAGCGTATTCCCATAATACTGTTACTATAACACCGGCTGGTTTTCTTTGCACTATGGTAGCTGGAAACGACTTCCAGATCGTCCTGATCATCTCCTGTCGTAAGCGAAATATATATGCGTACTTCGAAGAGTTCGAGGTCAACTCGAAGCGCTTCCAGAAAGAGACTTAACAAGCATTTATTGCATACTTGCCAAAATGGCATCCAGATTCAATTACAACTCGCACACAGCCGCAAAAATAAATCTCCAGCTAGAACTGGTGTTGCCGCTATCGTAATTGTGCGAAACGATTTCCACATCTAGTTGTACAACGTAATTGTTGATATTACATAGCGCAACAACCTTAATTAATTAATTCAAAAGGGGTGCCTATTGCAAACGGGGTGCGAAAAGGGGTGCCTAAAGTAAACGGGGGTGAAAGGGGGTGCCTATAGCGATTTCCTATTTTTAATTAATTCCTGTTATTTTTACCGCTTTGCACAAACGACATTTCACACACTCCAAGAGCCATAAAAAATTCAAAAAATTTATCTGTTTAAAAGATTCCATTCAGATTCCCTGAACAAAGTCCGCGCTGGTGTTGACCAAAGGTGAACAGTTTGCTGTGCCGAACAAAAACATTTTTGAAAAAACTCCCATTATGTATTTAACTGATAATTAGCAAAAGATCACTACATCTGTCATTTAATAAACAAAATCTTTCATAAACGTGTGCACTTTGTCTAACCACAATTTTCCGCTACAGTAAAAACCATCCGCAGCGCAACTGTTTTCATCCCAAATATATTTAATTCCCGTGTGCGTTTGACTTTACATGTAAAATGTAATACAATCACAGTAATACAATCGCGTGAAATGACATCATTAATAACAGTCAGAATAAATTCCCAATAGCATTAAGTCCTTTGCAATTGTATCCGTAAAATTAAGGTTTGGCTGCTATAGTGAATTATCACTGATAACTCATATTTATTCATACTTACCACAAAGTCGCCCAGCAATCACTGGCGCGAGAGAACTCTTTCCACTTTAAACTTTCTTGTTGCACACCTAAAAATTGCAGTCCATAACTGAACTAAGAATTCAAAAAAATGTGAAACTAAGAAGACTTTTTACGGTATCACACAACAACAAAACCATGGGTTTAAGCAGAGCATGATAGCATCCATTCAAGAATTTGTGGCTCCTTCCGGGTGCCATTCCACTACGATTTCATCTTGCAAATACATCGGGCAATATTCACGCAGTTAAGCCACCCATATGTTCCTGATTCAACAGTAAATTACTGTAAACGCATTCACCATCACGTTAAGCAGAGGCAAATTATAGGCAATAAGCTCGATAACATTTCCGACAGTCCAGCATGAGAATGACCTTCAAATGTAATCGCTGCTACTGACTTACTGTAATTATATCAAACGATTTCTGGGAGGAACAAATTTCATGCAATGCACTCACAGGAATTTTTACCAGGGAAAAGGAATCTTCACACAGAAGTTCAGGCAATGCCAAAATATGACTCCCGAAAAAGAAAACTTTACCCAAGCTGTGGATTTGACAGCGTTAGCTGCATTAACGAAATGTCGCATTCCTAGTCCCACAGAGCTAGTCTACCAAAGGAATAAGGATCAAAATAAAAATAACGAATTACTATGCACTGCACTGGCGAACTTGTGAATATTTACGTTGTACACAGATATTATTTTTATCAAACCCGTCACGGCGGCCATTCGTTGGCTGTCCATGCCGCAAGAATCTGCAATTTAGTGCACCGGCCTGCATAATTATTATTATATCCAAGTAATGGCAAAACAGAAGAGAATTGTTTTATCGGATATCGCGCATACTTCTCCGAATATGTACAGACATATGCGTCCACAGGCAATCGTTCAAAAAAGAAAAGGTCACCAATCTAGGCGAAGTTTTCAGCAGCGAATGATCAAAATTTTGACGTTGCCAATGTATGACTCCTTCGACTCAATGGTGATCTGCACGTATCGCCGCTTGTTACACCATGGACACCAAAGTGAAAAACTGAGTAACAAACACTTTTATGAACAAACACATTTTTATGAAAAACAATGAAAACCGTTACGTGTTGTTGTAGCGTATACACATGCAGTGCATGATTAAGACCACTTCAGGAGCAGATTAACGTCATACGCCTCTGTTCTACGACTTCTTACGCTAGATACTGCCTCTGTAAGTGTCAGTCAGTATGTCTCGGATACGATATCAGGAGTCGTTTGGAACGTGTTGGCAAAATGTATTATTCCAAAAATTTTTATTGAAAACTGAGGAAAGCATATCGACTGGTTTTTTGATTCAGCATTTCTGTCAGGAGGCTGTCATGCACGGATGTACTCAACTAGTTACGGCCCAGTGTGTAATTACCGTGTAGTAAGCATTTATGTTCTAAGATCCACTGTTCTACGACTTCACCATAGTTAATCCCGCGCGAACCAAAGCTATGATATTTAAATGCTGACTCTGTAATTTTGTGAACTAAAAATCATCAGTTCAATCCAGTAATATAAAACGTCTCCACTACTACAACATTATTGTCAACACAGAAAAGGAATGAAACAGAGTAAGAACTCTTAAACAGCTGGGTCAAAGTAAAAAACTGTCAAGAAACGGTGAGTTCAAATTAAATCAGGTAATCTAGATAAATCTTCAACAAAACCAACCAATACATTACTCCTATCACATCCCCGACAGCAACGCCTCCCCGGCCCTCTCCACATATTCCCACTCACAGTTCTCCAGCATCTTCCGACACGTGGCCTCGGGCGCCACATCCAACCGGACCAGTCGCTGCAGTTTCAACTCCGCCACGGCTTTCTCCACGTCAAACTGACAGTTTTGCAGTGTATTCTGCGCATTCTTCTCCGATTACCCCGGGACATGGCTCTGGGCCGTCAGTACCAGGTCCTCCAGCACGCTTTCGGTATTTCGTCCGGAGTAACATTATACGGGGTCACGCGGGCCACTTCCCTTCTTATTCACAGTGTCATACACCGGAGCGTTATTTTCCGTCGATTTATTCATTGGTTTTTGTATTTCCGTTGGTTTGCTGATCACCGGGACAACTTTCTGGACCGCGGTGATCTTCAGACTGCGCTCCACCCGGGTGGTATTGAAGGGTCGTCCAGATCGAGAATCGGGGTGGTTGTGATTATGTGCTCGTTTTCGAAATGGTTTTTGGGAGGGCTGTGCGATTTTGTAGGTGGGGGAAGGAATGCGGCGATGTGCGACGATTCCCGGCCTTGGGAATTCCGGGCTGGTGGGGACTGGACGGAGGAAACCGGAGGTGGAGGCGCCGGACGGGAGACGGTTCTTATGTTGTAGCAGTCGTGTGGAGAATTCAACGAAGTCACTAATTAATCGAAAACTTTGAGTTAATTAAGGGCTTACGAAAATCAGTTTTATCAAACAGGCAGGTACAGTAGTAATAGAGCAGCCACTTTACAAATTTTACGAAAACTTGCAAAACGAAGTTTGGGAGATAGTACGTGCTTGATGCACTTCGCACTGAACTAAAAAAACTGCTGGAACAGGGGACGAAAATCGTCGAAAATCGTTCGTACTAGGTTGTACATGCATAGGTAAATTAGCCTAAATATGCCGCGTTATCCCCTAACACAAGCCATTATACTACGCGGAACATTGACGTATACGTACTGTATTACTAATTTACTATCGCTGCTAAATCGAAAGCGAGATCAACGGGCGCGTGGTCATGGCAGAAGGAAAATCCAATTCGCCCAGGAGATCCACCGCGGGAACGGGGTTACGCGGAAAGATATCGTCAATCACAGCCGGGCTGCCGAATGTTTTGTACTTCGGATCAACATCGCTGTGACCCGTGTGAAGTGACAAAGGAACGCCGTAGCTAAAAGGCGCTACGATATTCTAATTTCCAGTTTTGCTTACCCACAATTTTCGGAAACATCTGCGGTACATGGCTACAGTATTTTCAACCCAAAACTGAAATCGAACTCCCAACATATACTTGCGTGTGCGCGTTTGAAATTGTACTGTACTTGTAAATTAAACTTCATTATTAAGCCACAGTAATTCCTTTCATTTATAATTCCTTTCGTTCCTTTCATTTCTTTCATTTAATTACGTATTCTTTTCATTTCTGTTGCTGATTTATCAAATATATAGTCATATATATCAAATATACAGTTTTTTTGTCCGTTAAGTACTGCAAAGCTTACAATTAGCAGCCGAAATGTGCAAATTAATAATAATACAGTTTTTGGTGAGAATATGTGCTCACGCTTTTAAAAGTGGCATTTGATTGAATGACGCCAGTTCTTATCACAATCGCGTGAAAAAAACATAAAATAAATAGACAAATGGTAGTTTATTGTCCTGTGCATGGTTAAAAACATTCTTAAACATGACATGGTCTGTTTATTGTACCATAGTTCACATGCGTACACACGCACGAACAACATGGTCTTGAACATGACATTCGTCATTCGTCGGGCTTCTTCTGATGCCATTCCACTACGATTTCATCTTGCAAATATCTCGGGCAATACTTATTCGCGTAGTTCAGTAATCTGTACTACCCTATGTTCCCTATGTTCAACGGTAAAATACAATAAACGCATTAATTATACCATCACGTTAACAGATGGAGAACATTAATAATTAATAATACAGCAATAACTTGCATGGGCAAATTGCGATTGATCATGATCAGGTTCTGCCAAAGATCATAAAGCTAGTCCTACTCCAAAGCCGGCCGTTCTATCAAAAACACCGGTACCCGCATTCTATCCCGCAGTAGCGGGATGTCTGATCGATGCCAAAGACATTATTGACATTATTATTGTTATTAGGGAGAAACTCGGTCAGGGAACGTTCGAAGAGGTGATGCGCGCCGCATGGACGAGACCAGACGGACAAGTAGTGAGTTACGGTATTTACAGTATGATGTCAAAGCCGTTGTCAGCGTTTTTATGATCGGGTTTGTTTGGGTCAGGAGAACTTCCTGATTTCGTGCTTGTCGTCCTGTAATGGTTTGGTGAAGACGGAAAGTCGTAGAACGATGGCTATACGCTTTTGCGTGAAATGTTCTCTTAACAGTAAACCGCCAAATAAATTTTGTCAGTTGCACTAATGTTGAGTATCAATATCTCCAAACACTTTTTTCTTTCCATATTTTTCGCGTTAAGAACTACGAACAACAGGAGTACTATTCGAATCGACACAGAAGCAGCGCAGTTACTGGTGAATTTTGTACAACATTTTGCGCATGCGCAGGCTTCTCTTTGACCAGTTTTATTTTCTACATTAAATTTGTCCTTCGTCTGAAATTGACTCTGAATGCTTATTATGGATTTTTGCCTGCGTTTGAGGTCTGCTTGCCAGTATAAATTTTTGACAACAGTTTATATGAGTTTTCGTTTGTTTTCTAGTACATGTCGGTGGAATTAATTAGCTGCTCCTTTCGGGTTTTATTGAGATTTGATTAGATTGCGAAAATGCTGCATATGCAAAAGTAGTATTACAATCAATAGCTGACGAACAGGTGATACAGAATGTATATGTACATGTAAATAGAAGAAGTGATTGTCTTTACAGGAAAGTTCATCGGGATTTGGCAGCGATCGAAGAATGCCCTTCTGGCCTCCATTGACACGGTGGGTTTGACTGGATTTTTTCGACAGTGTTGTACAAATTGATTATTACTGGATTACTGTTTACGGCGTTGTTCATTTGTTAGTTTCTTGAGTGTGTGTAAATGGTCGATTTTTGACATGTGCTAAGTTATACCGATTTATACGGAAGGGTTTTTTGTCCTGTAATAGCCATGCAGCAGTGGACAACTGACAACACCATTTTAGAATGAACCTATTCTTAAAAACGTTTACTCTTTCGGATGAAATAGGTATTCCTGGACAGTTGTCGAAATGAAGGATTTGGTAAATTGTTTCTGGTAGTCATGAATAATTTGGTTTATGATCATATTACCGTAGTGTGGTGGCTGATACAGCGGCGTCAGATGTTTTCAAATCAGACAGGAAAGCGAAATGCTTCGATAAACATTTCGTCACATAATATGTCAGCATTTTTTTAATGGTTGGAAATGCTACATGGGATGAACTTGTGAATTACGACTTTGTTTTGCCAGCGTACAAACTGTATCAGTGAATGAAGGCATAAAAACTGTGAAACAGATTTCTTTGGAACTGTGGTATTTCTCCGTTTGGCTCACTATCCCACTGTCATGTTTATACAGGTGAAAATCGGCGATTTTAGCTTGACGAAATCCATCCATCCTGACAAGGATTGCTATATATACCATGACTGAGCATAAAAAGATTCCTTTACCCTGGTATGCGATTAATTAAGAAATCATGACCGCACTGCAGGAAATAATATGATAGTCTTTCTTTAAAATTTTTTGACATGCCACCGTCGACCGATTAAATTTGAGCGTAGTCGCACGTTGAAGTGACTAAAATTTGTGTGCAGTAGTACTTCTTCACTATTTGACATAAATGGATTCGATGGTTATTACCAGTGAAATAATGATAATGTAGAGCGCGTATGTATTGTGATAATCATGATTATCATGAGAAAATAAAGACAAAAACGGAAATATTGTCAGAGTCACTTATAATAATGCGAAATCGTAGTGAAATGGCATATTAAAAAACCTTTGAATAGTAATGGCGAAATGCCGTGCCCGGTTTACTGCGCGATAGGTTAACAACTTTCATTGGTTCCATAAAATCGAGAAAACGTTTTGGAATGATCCGTTCTACTATTGGCTACAATTTTTTAGGTGCTCTCCAGAGAACCTAAAGTGGTTCTCTAGCGCTGGTGACTGTTGGGCATACGCAGTGACTTTATGGTAAGTGTGGAAATAAGACGATGTTATCTCACGGGATAGGGATAAGGGTTTTGCGCGTTAATGTTTTTGTAGACAAAAAAGTGGTGATTAACTACATAGCTTTTTAATGCGCCATGCACTGATACATTAATAGTACCTTTATCAAACACTGAAATAAAGCAACAGCGGACATGAAAGAACATGTATATAAACGAAATCTGTGCGCGCTAAAATAGTTTACAAATAAAACACATGGAAATATTTGATTGTTTTTGTTAACTGCACTGTACATTTCGTCGGCGTGTCGGAAAGGCTGGTTCTGCAGCGCTAAGTCTCTGGAAAAGACTGATTTGTTTATTGTACTGAACACCAGGAGTAGAATGGTTTGCTAGTAGTTGTTTGTTGTTCGAAGTTTATTGTCCCTTGCCAACCAGAAACTGTCTGCTACAGGCAAAGACATTTCCCGCGGTTACGAAAATGCAAAACATACACAGTCTATCCGAGAGAAAACATAACAAAACACAAAAAAAAGAAGCAAACAACTAAGGTTACAAAGAATTAAACAGCTTTCAAACCAAAACAGCTATTGAGCTCCATCATTTTGCCGACAAATCGATACGACAATTTGACCTTGGTTAACAAGTC
>JAQGAU010003992.1:0-12281 GCA_034698045.1 Paramacrobiotus richtersi
GGTGCGGGGGGTGACTCGAGCGAATTTGACACCTTCCGGTTGATTAGGCACCTATGAAAACGAAGCCAACATCAAAATTCTGCGCAAGTGTTTTGGCTGATACGATTTCAACAAAGTATGTTCCTGATCTGGCCGCCATGTGTCACCGTCAGATTACCAGGTCACTCTTGTGTAACAATGAGCACTGAATGGAGAAAAGACTTCGGGATCGTGGTTTTGTCATATGTTATCGCGAGCTACTGTGCTTCTCAAATGTATTTCCAAAAAATCCCATCAAGACTTACAGAATTATTGGACAATGCATAAGAAGATTGAGTGGAAGTGATTAGTGTGTACTGGCTTGAACTTGTGGTTAAAGGCATTTACACACACCATATACCATGAGCAGCAGACTGACCTGTTGTGGTTCCTTTTGATAGTTCAACCGCCACAGCTTTCCGTCGGTATCCACGTACCACAATCCGTCGTCGTAGCCGTTGAAGGCATAGATTACGTTATCGGCCACCTTGTCATCGTTCTTCTTGAAGCTGCCGGCGGGATCCGAACGGACCAGTTGTTTATCGGCCGTCACGTAATAGATAGTGCCTACAGGGACGCAGGTCCCGGCGCCGGTGTTGCCCGTGCCGTACACGACGTTTTTGCGGAGAAGTTGTGCCTTAAATCCACCGTCATCTTTGTGTCCACCAGCGCCATGCTTATGATCGCCACCCTTCTTTCCATCATCCTTCTTGCCTCCCATCTTGCCACCTGAGGTGACGCCCGCAAAAACGGCGGTGGCACCTATCACATAACATTAATAATTAATAATGTTCACGCAAACTGAAATTATAGTAGCAAAGGTCACTTCTCCAAACATACCGATCAGCACCAAAGCAAGGCTGGTTATTCCCCTCATTTTTCCGATATAATGCAGCAACTCAAGCAAGCCGAGCAAAGCAAGTGGAATGGGATGTGAACGCTGTGAGGTAAACCAGACAGTCTTGTAGTCAATCGGCCGGCATGCCTGAGGCATTTGAGGAAAGCCCAGGCCACAGCACTGAACAAAGCGTCTACTGCGCTTCTCCAATCCGGCCGAGAAATCTCCGGGGCAGACTGCGTTATAAATTTCCATCTGATTGCTAAGTGTATACGTGTGTGAGTAGTGTTTTTTTTGTCTTGTTTGGGCGAACGAGAAGTGACCAGAGATAACCGATGCAGACCAAGATAACCAGCTGACCAGTACAAACAAAGAGCATTAGCAGTGTCCGGTTATTCAGCCATTCAGGTTGTTTGGTTGTCTGGTTTTCTGGTTCAGCCATCATTGTCTGGTTCAGCCATTCTGATAAAGCCTTTCGAATCAGACAGACCGGTTAATGCCCGCGACACTGCGGTAAGTTCCCAGAAGGTAACTTGGCGGTTAACTTCCCAGGGTTGTCTCTGCTTTTTTGCAGGTAATTATCAGCGCATCCAGCTGATTCGGTGACGGTGCCAGACAGGATGCTTCATGTTGTTTATTCGTCTGACGAGATTTGTTGCCAATAGATTAATTACCGTTACAAACATATTCTCCAGCGTTTAATGACTAACCACCAAAACCGTCATCAATTTCACATTTTGCCTACGAGCAATACCACAATACCAGGCATGATTTCTACGCCGATTGATGTCATCAGTAATGTGGTTACTGTACAGTCGGAGTGCAAAGAGAATATGTTTCCCGAAATTGTATAATCTACGTAAAATTTGAACAATGCAATACATATTTACAACAGACTTAATTAATGAACATACCTACCGCAGAAATACCGTAGAACTATTGTTTCGCTTATTATCAGAATTTATTTATTAACCAACAAACAAATTAACAATATAGATAATACAGGTATACCTCCTATCACGATGTTATATAATTATAACAAGATCACCAGAAGGTCCAGAACTGCCAGAACTAAACACATACACCGCCATGGGTTCCACTAGCCGATCCGCGTAACGGTTAATATGCTACAAGCATGCAGCTAGCAATGGCAATCGTCGGCTTGTCGGATCTTAGCATGATGCGACTGTTAGAGGCCGAGAGGACTTGTTCAAGTCAGTCGAATAACATCCGTCTACAGCGATAAGCCAATAACTTATCGCTTCGCAGTTCGCTCAAAGCACTGTAGAAAAATCAGCCAACCCAGCTTCGAGTTAAAACACGGCAATTCCCGCTGACGGTTCCAGGGCCGGCACAGGATCACTTCCGTTCATCGCACTCCTCACACGAGCCACCATATCCCGTCTCGATTCCACTACAATGTACTCAAACAACTCCGCCAAACTCGTATTACTCAACTGGAGATCCGGCTCGGAAAAGCCACAGTTGTGGAAGAAGGAATGATACGCGGGTTTGGCGCGCCAGTCGACCACACCCTTCTTATCCCACATTTCCTTCCTCTGAGTGATATTCGGGTTTCTCGCGGTCTGATCATCCAGAAAGACGGTTCTCTGATGCAGCGGATCCGCGTAATACAAAACCATGGGAATATCCCCGGAATTGTATGTCCACTCTTGTCGGTAATCCGTCTCGTAATGATTGATAATCTCCCGGATGAACCTGGCGTGTTTCCGGCATCCCACGAATCCAATGTTTGCTTTCATATCGTCCTCCCGTGAAATGAAGCATTCGTACTTGTCGGATAGAATTTTCACCATGAACGTGATATTCGGGAGGATGTACACGTCAAAATCCAACGCCATCCCGCCGTACTTGTACAGACTGTACAGTTTGATCAAATCCGCTTCGTGGGCGATAAACGATCGGCCGGTATGCAGCCGGCGGCCTCCCATCTGGAAGAACCGTCGTGTCCCGATAATCTTGATACTCGAGTAATTACTGATCAGATTGTCGCAGGTATCGAACGGCCAGTAATCTGGGAAGTTGGTGTGCAGGTAGATATTTCGGGGTTTCATAAAGTGGATGATGGAGAGCAGACTGAGGCATTCCGTCCAGCAGAGACTGTCTTTCCAGGGTTCGGGTTGGATGTGGTACAAACGCACCAGGTGCACCGGGAAGTTGTCTGCATCCGCTTCGACGATGCAATCATCGACAGCATTGTAGCAGGAAGTGTCTGGGACAGTTTGGGCTTTTGGGATGTACAGCCGGATATCCGGGATGATCAGACAGACGTGCGAGAAGTAGTACAGTATGGTGAAGGTTATTGTACCGAACAGTAGTGTTACGAGCGGCTTCATTTTAAAATCCATATGACGCATGTTTGGTAGAGTTTATTTTTGGTCTATAAAGCACTCTTTCGGTACTATGTTATGAAAGATGTCGGGGTTCAATTGAAAAAACGCTGATTATACGGTGCGGTCGAGTGTCGTCTTCTTTCAGTGGAGTATGTTGCGCAATTTGATGAATATCGCTGTTGCAATTTTCGAATGTGTTTCCGTTTTGTTCTCATACAACAGAAAATTTTAAATAACATGCTACTAAACAAAATTAATGTGCTCTAAATTCGAGTTTTAAATGTGTCGAAATACACAGTTGGTTCGATCGTGCAACCGCCCAACGATGTTGTTGAAGGCACTAATCTGGAAATTAGAAACACCAGACGTACTAACATTTTTAACATTACGGAATAATTTTTGAATGATTTGAAACATTCGCGCAGTTTTAAGCTAGCGGCCGGGAAACTTTGAAATCGATCAGCTGAGCAGGTGGTGTCCAAGTATGCAGTGTGCGTCTCAACTGTCCATCAATACAACGCCCGCCTCTCGCTCCAGATGACTGGATTTTACACCAGTCCAAACTGCACACGTCGGAAAACGAAAATATTTTGCTGCTGCCTGCATTTTCGTTTGTAATTTTTATTTCAAACTTTTCTTTTGCTGCCCGGTGTTATTTCGCATCCTTTTGTTTAATTTTTTACACCAAATTTTCTCACTAACTTTAATTTTTAAAGTTTTTATGCCTATATTCAACTAGTTCCTATCGCTTGGAAAACTGCACGCTTCACAATGTCTACAGCGATACTGCCAGCTCCCCAGTGCGCCCTCCAAAGTAGAGCGGGTTGTACAGTCCGCGATGATTCCTTGCATGCTAAGAAGAGTCCCTTTCGTTGGCTGGCACCTAGTAAGAAGGGGAATGTGGATGCAAGCATTGCCAAAGATGGAAAGAATCCTCCAGGGGCGAGGTAAGCATCGGTTGTTGTACCATACGGTTGATGGGACTGGTTCCCGGTACATCAGTAGAACGTTTACATTCACCTCTACAGGGAATTTTGTGGTACCGCGAGCATAGTTAGAGAAAATCAATAATTTTGTATTTATTTTTTTCGGTATCTTTTTTCTCGGTTTACCAAGGGCTTTTTACCGTTGCTGGGTACAGGGAAACGTGTTAGTGAGACTGTTTTTACTTTTTCCTCTTTCTTGTTTATCTGGGCTGGGATCAGCTGATGCTGTCAGGGTTATTAGCATCTGGAGTATCACATGTTTTCCAGTAAATTGATCGATTCTTCGAAAAAGTGCTCGATATGCATTAAGTTTGTGCACTGATCGGCACAACACGTTTTTAGAGCACCAAGCGTAGCGAATAGCGATCTATACAGATGATTGCAACTAGTGAACCGGAAGTGTGTACATTCGGCGTCTTGACCTTGAAATTGACATTGTTTTGAAGGTGATTTGCGTTTCGCGTGTGCTATTTTGATGACTTGCTCGAAGCAGTGTGAAAAAATTGCTGACGCGCATTTGAGCTGTTTTCTTGCCAATCAGCAATCAGCAGAGCTATTCAATTATGCTAAAATCTAAATGATTAGTTTTTATGCTTACGTTTATGGAGAATATTGGCACAATCCAGATGCACCATTCTGACAAAAAACACGAAAACTAATCTGTATAAAATTTGAAAAAAAAACAGAAATAAACCGTTGACATTTGTAAACCTGAACAAAATAACATAACGTCTGAAAAGATGCGTAAATAGTTTTGAAACCATGAACTACTTTCGTAATAAACGCATACGACGACGCATACAATTTCGGTAAAGCAGAAAAAGTACATGTGAGAGAAACGAAAAGGTATACTCGTACAGTAAGAAATAACATGGAACGTAACAAATATATTTTGGAAAATAGTAAAACAAAATGCTACACAAATACGAATCAAATCAAAAAGTAACAATAATAATGCAAACATAAAAATAACAAATAGTAGGCATATGAAGTATTAATAGATAAAAAGAATAATAATTATAAGAAACTTCTTAAACAGATTAAGTAACGTAATAAATACATTTAAAAATTAAATAAAATGTTAAAAAATATAACTGCTAAGTCAGAATGTAACAATGTGTGAAAAAAAATTAAAAATTCTCAGCTCTATGTAGTAGTCATATGTCTCATGCCGTAAACATGCATAAATCAGCAACGAAGCTCAACCGTCCCGGTTTTGTAGAGAATGCGAAGACCTCCCTCCGCGCCCTTCCGTCGCCCGCCCCGCCCTCCAACGCACCACCTCCCTCCGGGAATCCCGCTCCTCCGAGTCCCCCGAGCCGCGTCTCCCCTTTGCCGAGCTGAAGAGCATCCTGAAACGCGGCCGCTGCCTGTCGGACGGGGGGTCCGTGGACGCCGGGTACACGCCGGAAACGGAGGATTTCTGGGCGGAATTCCGCTCGGTGGAGGAGCTGTTCGAGGAGGGCGGTCGGAAACGCGTTAGCTTCAGCGAGAAGATTGTCCTGAATAGCTTCCGCCCCGGGACGAGTATTCTTCAGCAGAAACAGAAGGCGCAACGGAAACGGGAGAAGCGGCAGAATAAGGAACGGAGACGGACGGCCAGTGAGAGTGACGCGACGGAGATGGCGCAGATAACGGTAGGGGACGTTTGTTGGCGTAATTTTGTATTGTTTAATTTTTTCGGGAATTTTGTTTTGTTTACTAATTGTTTTGTGATTTTTTCTCTTCAAGTTTTGGATTTAATTTCTGAGTTTCTTTTTTTACTATTGCTTTGTTTGAAAATATTCGCTATATATTTTAGAATTTTTTTTATAGTTATTTTCTTCCGTTTTTTTCGCAAAATGGTGGTGGTACGTGGGTTAAATTTCGAAAAATAAATTTGATAAGTTTTTTGGAATTTTGATTATATTTGTACTGTTATATTTGTTTTCAGTTCTGCGTGGTTTATTTTGTTGAAACCTGCTTTTCATCTGATTTTGGTTGCATGTTTAATCGGCTGCTTGAATGTTGCAGAACAACATGAGCGATTTGACCTTGTCGCGGCATAACGACTCGGATTCCGGCCTGGAAACGGAGGGCAGCCCCACCCTGGAGGCTGGCACCTGGGCATTAATGGTAAGCGCTCAGCGTTCCAAACTTAAAACTGAACGGAATTTCAACAAAAGTTTCTGCAAGATTTATTTCAGATTTATAAGAAAAAATATTTTGTGTTATTTTCCACATCTTTATAATCATTACCTTTTTAGACAGGTTTCAGTCCTGTTGTGATTCTACAAATATTAATATTATTTTTCGCTTTTATTTAAATTCGGTAGTTTGTGTAATTTTTTCTGTAATATGCTATTATTATGCTTTTTATACTGCTTTTGTTTTGAGTTTCAGTTTTTAACATTATTTTAATTTATTTGCAGTATTCTTGGTGTGGTCGTCATCCTTCAATTATACTGTTGTCATTATTTATTCTGTAGAAATATTTCTTTTTAATTCGTGATTTCTTTCTAACTTTCAATCTAAAATTTTGTGTATTTTTAAAAAATAAATGTTCGAAAAATAAAATGTTTTTAAAAATGTGTACAAGTAGTATTTTTCGTCACGTTTCGTTGCTTTATTTTCATTTTCTTTCAAGTAGTAAAATGGTGCTCTTTGTTGAACAGGATGTAGAAGAGGAACTGGAGCCCTCGCCGACCGACACGACCCAGTCCAAATCGAAAAAGAAACGCCACCGCAAAAATCGCAAAACCAAAGAGATTTAGCATCCTAAATGAACTCTCCTCGCACACCGTCCACACACATTTCCCCGCGTTTGGCCGGTGTTTGTAACCGCATGTTCTGCACATATGTTCACGCATTTCGCGCACTGTACATTGTTTGATTGAAAAAGCCCGATAAAAAAGTTCAGTATTAATGTTTAAGGTTTTAATACGCATGGTGTTGTTTTTACTGCGTTGCAAAGAGTTATGTGCAGCTGAATATTGTTGTAAATGGTTGAAAAGGTTAAATAAATGCAAAATATTGCACTGATAACTGCGGCTGGACGTTGCGATTCCCAGTACCGGTTTTTCGTTAATTATTCTGTTGTAAGCATTTTCCGGTGCAAGCAAAGCTGATGTCACATTCGGCAAATTTGGTGTTTGCGTAACGTAAAGAATCGTGCCGGTAGAAGCTACAACGGCGACAACAAACAGCTTCTTACCGGGCAAAGAAGGGGAGGGATCGCACCCCTAAGACAGCGCTTTCGTCTCGCCACGCCACCCATGTGTTTGCATTGAAATTCAGTGATCGACTGTTTGCATTTTGCGACTCTTGACTTGTTGTCTGCAAACTGGTAGCACGTTTTACCGAAAGAACCTTTGTTACTGATTTTGTTGTAAATTTTTATTTTTGCGAATGATACATTTTACTGCTTGTTTCAGTGTTTTTAAGAGCTGCTGTGCGTAAATTCATGTTGATGTGAAGGAAGTCGTATATTTCTGCAGCCTGATGTTAGTGATGTACTTGAATGGGCGCTCGAAATTCTCACGAGGATTTTGACGGTGATAATCCGGAACGGATGGAGGATGAGGACAATGCACCTAACGAAGGGGCGCCTGCCGAAGGAGCTGCCCGAGCCCCGCTAGAACCCCGACGGCATCAGGGCGGCCAACGTGCGGTTGATATTCTCAGTGCTCTTGATTATCTGTATCGGACCGGCCAGCTGCGTCTCATGCCGCGTCACCGGTAGGTAAACCTTTTTTTCCAAGTTTTCTATCCCGAATTTGGCGAAAAAAACGGATTGCAAATCTGCCAGACAGCAAGAGAACGCTTGTAAACAGCTGCGTGACATAATTTAATGTTAATCGTGGCAGATCGTTAAATTTCATGTACTGACGCGTAGCGATTCGCTATAGTTTTACAGGGAAATAATGGTCGTCGGATGTTAAATTTCCAGCTATGTTGAATAAGGGCTGTAACTGCCGTCCGAATTGGGCTGCCTTATAGTCGCACCCTCAAATCTGTTTCTGAATGATTATTTCGTTCGGCGGTGTCGTGGATGATGATAAAATGTTGAATTTGTATAGCAGGCAGCCTGTGGAGCCGGACACCGATGCCACCAGCCATCCCCACATTGCCGCGGACACGAGCGTGATGGATCGCAGCGATTTCAAGGAGAAACTGCTGGCAAAGAGCGGCTTGCTCGATCCACATCCCGTCGACGTTCCTAGTGGACTGTTTCCCCTGTGGAGCGTCCGGGAGTTCCGCCCATTCCGTCCCTCAGAAAAAGCCCAACTGATGCAGAGTAAACTCCCAAATACGAGCACGAAACTGCTGGAAATTGATGACAAGCTCTTTTGCGGTTTACACAGGTTGGTTCGGTTGAAGTTGATTCTCGGTGAAAATAGCGGTTTTATCGGGAATTTTTTCTCCGTGCAGTACATGTTTTCCAAGCCGTCCTGCCGTATGGCATCTTTTTGTATTTTTCATAATTAATCCAGAACCTGTGATAACTGAAGGCGAACAAAAGACCGCTCTTTCTTTTTTTTTAAATATTTATAATTTAGTTAATTTTTTATTTTATTTTAGTCTCTTTTTTTATTTATCTTTTATAATTTTGTCTGAGCTTTTGTAATTTACTTCAACAATTTCGTACTTTTTGATTTCCCTAATTTTTTCCTTTTGGTTTAATTGAATTTCTTTGTCCTTTTTCTCCCTGGGTTCCGTTGCCCTTTCCACAGTTTTTCTATGTGTTGTGGTGTTTTATCATATTTGGAAATTTTAATATTGCTGGATGTGAAGACAGGTTTTGCCATGAGAAAATATGTAATGTAAAAGCTGCTTCTCGTCTTTTTTAAAATGCTGTTGACCCTCAGCTTGTAACTGGTTGCAGCCAAGACGGGAACGTGCTGTTAACGGCCGGTCAAGATCAGCGAATTCGCATCTTCGACACATCCCGATCCTACACGGTCCGCGGGGCGTTTAAGCCTATCCGCTCGATTATGGCGCGGGATGTCGGCTGGAGCGTCGTAAGTGACACCCCTTTTAATCAATAATTTTTCGAAGAATTTGATTTCCGTAATTATTGTGTGTCTTGTTTTTAGTGTTTGTTTTTCTGATTTTGATTACTCTAATGAACTTCTCAGAGTGATTGTGTTGAATTTAATATGTAAGTATTTATCGTGTTTCTGTTGCATTTGCTTGTTTTATTACTACGTGTTTGTGATTAATTTTCTTATTTACAGTGAAGTTATTAATTGAAAATTTATTGGGTATTCTGTTGTTTTTTCATCTGATACTGTCCTGTATTCCGTCATTTATTGTTTATGTATCTAAATAATTTTTTCATTGTTTTCTGAGTTATTATAAGTAAAATGTTTTGTTTATTCATTTTTGTGCACTATGATTGTATTATATTTGTATCCTGATTAAATAATTTAAATAAAAACGAATGTGTTTAATATAAATAAAATTCAGCTAAATATATTTCAGAAAAATAAATTTCAGTTAAATAAATTTCGAATAAATAAATTCCAGATAAACAAATTTAGAATAAATCAATAAAAATCAATAAAAACCAAGAATTTAAATAAAAATTAATTTCAAATCTGCGCAAGGGTTCAAGTGACCGGTGCGTTGTGATTGCAGCTGGATGTGCGTTTGAGCACGTGCGGTCGGTATGTGGCGTACAGCAGCTGGTCGGACGCCATCCACCTGGCCACCGTCCACGACGACGCCACCCACGTCCCTGTGCCGTTGAATCCCGATCAGCCCAACACCTGCGGCGTCTTCTCCCTCATGTTCTCCCACGATGACACGGAGATTCTCAGTAAGACCGGAGTCGTGTACAGTGTGCACCCGTGGCAGACAGCGTTTAACAGAGTGTTTTTCCGATCGGCAGGCGGCGTGAATCACGGCGAGTTGTACATTTGCAGCCTACTGAACGGCCGCTCGCAGGCCATCCATGCCCACCAGGACGACGTCAACTGCGTGGCATTTGCCGACCAATCGTCACAGATCCTGTACAGCGGCAGCGACGACGGCATCATCAAGGTCTGGGACCGTCGCAACCTCTCCGAGAACCGGCCACGCCCCTGTGGTATCTTTGTCGGCCACAAACACGGCATCACTTATGTACGTACGTTGTACCGCGGGCGCTTCCGTAGACCTTTCGGTGTACTGATCGGCTGAATGCTTAATGTTAGTTCTTTTATTCGGTTTACATTTGTCTTTATTGAGCATATCTGTTTGTGTATAGCTGGATCCGCATTTCGATGGACGTCATGTCCTGTCCAACGGGAAGGACCAGTGTGTTAAACTGTGGGATCTGCGTGTCTTCTCCCCTTCGCAAGGCCTGGAGGTTTGTTACCGCATACCTCCTTCTTGGGTTGACAGAGAGGGGACAAAGTTGTTGATGTTTAGGAAGCGAAGAAGGCGGTGAATGAGAACTCATGGGATTACCGCTACCGGAGTCGGCGCCCGCTGTCCCCGCGGAAACTGCACAACGACACGTCGATTATGACGTACACGGGACATATCGTCTCGCAGACGCTGATCCGCGCCCGCTTCTCCCCCTACGAGACTACGGCTTCCCGGTATGTTGTCACGGGGGATGCGGCCGGCTCGGTGTACGGTAAGGCCGGAAATATTCTTGTGTGACTATCTCCTGTCTTCAAGTAATTAGACAAGTTTGAAAATGTTCAGGATACTCATGTGGACTGTTCGTAGTGTTTGATTCGTTGACGGGCGAGATTGTTCACCGACTCGCGGCGCACAGTGGTGTGGTGCGCGATGTCTCCTGGCATCCGTCGCGTCCGGAAATAATCAGTACCGGGGTAAGTTTCAACGCAAAAAAACGGTATCCCTAATTATGTTTTTCGTTTCTCTGTTTGTATTCGGATTATGGCTGTACCTCCTTTAGTTTATTTGATGTAATATCATTTAAAAACATTTTATTATAAGTTATTGTTGTTAGAAAAACGGAAGTATAAGTGATAATTGATTGTGATTAACTAGTGGGATGGATGTCAAATGCTGTGGACGTATAATTGTGATGACGGAGGTGATGTGGAGAGTGATGAGGACGAGACGATGCGGGAGGACGACAATGAAACCTCCAGCGACGAATCCGTCTAATTTAACGGAAGCTGCTTGCTTGCTTGTACATAGTGTATCCAACTTATCCGGCTGTGCAGATCATTGTAATGTCTTGGGTTTCAGTCTTTTAAGAGTGCAATTCCGCGCAAGATACTGCTTATTTATGGAGATGTGGGAGAAAAAGTGAATAAATTAGATTTGGGCGTCGATCCGGTAAAATAGTTGTCGTGCATATTTCTATGCTGAACAGTGAACATACTGTGTCAGTCGGTGTGTCACCGTCCAAATCAAAAACATGCTAACTTATCAGATGCAATGGCATGCTCATGGCCATATATAAGCACGATACTACATACTAATGCAGATGTAACAGAAAAAAAGAAATACATATTACAACGCCGATCCAGCAAACGATTGTGGTGAACACGTGCATGCCGATCATATTATGGTGTATCAATGGGCAAAATTAAAGCCATGCTGACTTATCAGATGAAACGGTTCTATCAGATAAAAAACCTAATGTAACACATGCTCATGGTCATGGATACGTCGAGCG
Organism: Paramacrobiotus richtersi; assembly: GCA_034698045.1. Taxonomy (NCBI): domain Eukaryota; kingdom Metazoa; phylum Tardigrada; class Eutardigrada; order Parachela; family Macrobiotidae; genus Paramacrobiotus; species Paramacrobiotus richtersi. The sequence continues at coordinate 11,821 of JAQGAU010003992.1, forward strand.
GTGGAAAAGCATCTCGTTTGAAATACTGCGCCCACAAGATCGCCAATTTTTCGCTACGGGTCGCCGCTAGATTGTTCTCAGTCTTAAGTAGCCTGTCGATTGCTTGAAAGATGCAGGAAAGCCGCTTTGCATTGCTGTGCTGTGCAATTATTGGTTTGATATTTTCAGCCCAGTTACTGAGCTGCTTTCCTTATCCAGAGATTCCAGACCGTTACTTAAAATGTAAGTGCGAAACAATCTCCTCCAATAACCAGAACCATGCTACAGCTTAGTCCCCTGCTCTCGTGGGAATTCGGTAACGTAATGAATATTCGTACAGCAGCATCTGTGGAGTCAAGGCCATCATTCGGTAATCCTGAACATCACGCCCGGTGCAGACATCGGCCGGTACGGATGTGCAGCGACCACTGCATGGAAAAAATTTGCACCAGGGATTACATGAAATGCTGTTTAAAGCCAAT